>DWIY01001148.1:0-10676 GCA_018248615.1 Erynnis brizo brizo
ATTTACGCGTAAAAAGGTGGTCAAAAACACCAAAAAATTGAAATTTCGTCGTAGATTGAATGCACGCTCTTAAATAAAAAAATAAGTCACTTATATAATAACCTTGTACTCTGGCTGATAAAAGATTACATAACATTAAGGTCATCCCAACACCAATTTTATATATAAAACGCAGTGAAACTACTGAACCCATTTATTATTTCTTTTGAAAATATAAATAATTTGGTCAATGAAAAGCTTTTTAAGCTCATAAGGTCACAAACTGATACATTCATTCACATAATTCACACAATTGCAAGTAAAAGAAATTATGTAGTTTGTAAGATTTCAACAACAAGGTGGTACACAAAAAGTCTATAAAAGTCAAGCTATATAAGAGTACAATTTGACCCATTTGTTTTCAGTCAATATTCAAAGTACCTGGGACACTGTCCAACGCCACCATTTTAAAGCTGAGAGCCAGATTCGCGAAGCAACGGCGCGAGCAACAGCAGAAGGAGCCCCGATGAACCGTTCCTTGCTCAGAGGGAACTCACGATCTCAATATTATCAAAAGAATACCAAATTTCTACTAACTACTTAAATTTTTTCCTTCATTGGAATGCAAATTTTTATCAGTTTTGTTTCAGTCACAGTGCTTTAAGGAAATTACATAAATAGATATAAATTTTGAAATTTGATCTAGTATAATCATGATCTTAAGAATTTTATCTTGGTGTTGTAATGAAGTAAACAATTTGTAACCAGTTAAAATCATGCTGTATTTTGACTGTCTAATGTTAAAAGTAGCAAATATGAAGTGGCCCAAAATGATCAATTGTGGTTGACATTAACTATTTTAAGGATTGCTGAGCATGTAATATTTACTTAATTTTTCATCATTACAGTTGTACTGTAATTAAATTATAATTATTATTTTAAAGACTTGAATAAATTATACTTATTGGCATCTGTATTTTAGAAATGTTTATTACATTTTTGAATGTACAGAATTTGTTTTGAAACTTACCTAACTTTGTGTGTAATACTTGGTATAACAGCTTCACTGTTAATCAAACAAATTAATACAGAATATTTCATGCAATGGAATAATGATTTGTCATTTAGGTGAGAAATATTGACAAAAAATATACAAAAATCATTTCCGAGGTGAACATACTAATAAGGCAGGGCATTGGTTTCTAACAACCTCAATACATAACCTCACAGAAATTCTCTATATGTTAGTTAGGTTATAAATGCTTTTTGTGCAGCCTATATCACTTAAACATTGCTTAGCACAAAATTAAACTATGATTAAGGTTGTGTTATAAATATAATTCCTCCATAAAAATCTGACATGATGACAGTTTTTTTAACTACTTTGTACAAATACTGACTAGTCTTTACAGCTTTTGTGAATCATTTATTTTTATATATCCAAAGAAAGGATGTATTTATAAATAACTGTATATTATTGTAACATGACAAACTTTTTATTCTGGATATTGCTTGTACACAAAACATTATTATTACGAGATCATACATGAAAACAGTATAGTTATTTTGCATATCATTAAATTTTATTGTTATTTAGTATTATTTTTTGTTGTATCTTAAGGTAAATATAATGAACAAATTTTTGAATTTTTTTTTGTGTGAAGTATATTGAATGTGGATTTAAGTATAATGTACCTTTATATTTCATGCTAATTTAATTAAAATTAATGACATGGCAGTTATCAGTAAATAATTTTCCTTTTTTTAACCACTGCTCTTTGCTCTTCTGTGGGTTTGGTTGAAACGAATATATTAATTTACAATATAATTGATTTATTTGTTAATATTGGAGCAATTTAGCTTACCATAAATAAAACACTAAATTATTTTTAAATTGTTTAAAAACGATGACTATCATGCTGCTCAAATGCAAATTGTTGAAAAATATATATAAGTAAGTTTTCAAAGGCCTAATTGATCCCACACATAAATCACAATGTTTTTGTTATTAGTAAACATTTAACAGAGTATGACTTCTGAAATAAATAAAAAACAGTGTTTGAAAAACTTTATGGCAAATAATTTAATTCAATTTCCAAGAAATAAAATATTAATTATTTTTTATTAAAATGGTTGTTATTAGGAAAACTATTCATATATAATAATTTCCTTTGTAACATTGACAATATGTTCAATCATATCTATTGTGAAAAATAAAGTTACTGTAATGAGATGTTATAAACATGAAAGGATGTAAAAAATTCTGTTAGCACCAGATGTTAGGTATATTCTATAATTATGTAACAACGTTTATATAGCTATAACTCTAATCTTGCTTCTTAACGTTTATCCATATGTGTGTGGTATTACATAGATATAGAGAAAAAGATATAGGAAAATCAATTTATCCTAAATGTACTTCCCAAGAGTTTTTCTTCTGCTCTGTGTCATTTCTATTGTAATAAATAGTGTGTCATTGAACTGATTGTGTTTAGTAAGGTATTTTGAATGCATTACAGAATAAAATATTCATATGTTGAAACTGAATTTTGATTTTTATTAGTCTGTTTCGTCTATAATCTTTTTGCCTATACTTACAATAACTAATTCTGTAAAAACAAATTTTATACAAAACGTAGATTCCCAAAATAACAAAGATAATGCCTCCACACTAGGATTCCCTCATTGTAGGTACTATGGACAGTTGGACATACACAAGACAAGAATACTGGGAACCCAACCCAGGACCTGCAGCTCCTGGCACACTGACATCTTAACCACTGCACCACTCAGGTCGTCCTACAGAACAATATTTTGGAGTCCATTAAAAACACAAGTATTTGAATATATATTGATCATATATTTTATACCTACAATATCCTACAATTAATTTTACAAAATTAAACTAAATCATATTGTGAAGCATAAAACTTTTCCCTTTAGTATGCCATTGTTGTGCTATTGCCAGTACTCTCATGATTTTCCACTTTCAAGCACATCTTTTGCCTCATTTATTTTCGCAGCTAATAGTGGTGAGCCTCCTTTATCGGGATGGTTTAGCAGCATTATTCGTCTGTGAGCCTCACGAATCTATAAACAATATTTCCAACTAAAACCACAATGCACTCTTTAGTATGGCTGAGGACCATGGAAGTTTTGTATTTATTCACAAATAGAAGACATCAATTTGTAAAACTATTGTTAGGCCCCATTCCCACTACACCGGACTGGCAGATTTGCCAGCTCTGTAAAACTGCCGGAAGAGGTAGTGGCGAAAGAATTTATATAAAGCTATAACATAATGCAGGATACGGTAAAAACATTGAGTGTACTGAACACCTGGACCAGAATAATGTGAACGAGTTTGCACTGGTATGTATCATTCCCTAGCCCCACCTGTGCTCCGCTCACATTATTTTGGTGATCCAAGTGTTATCATCAAGTGATCGCACATAACTTAAAAGAAAGTGGGACTGGGATTCAAACCTTGACGCCTTGAATAAGAGGCTAATATCTTAGCCACTAGGCTATCACCGTCCGTAACTCTGTATGTATGCTTTGTTACATAATATTCAGTCTACAAAATATTCAAAAACTTTCATTATACTAAAAAATATAAAGAAATTAATTTCCACAACCTGGTTTCAATAACTAAGTAACTAATTGCAACTTTTGACTTTATTATTTTTTTACCTTAGCTTTATTTGCCGTAGGACTAACGCCTAGTATGAGCGCTGCTTCTCTTTTTGTCATCTTCGGTTCAAAACCTCCTTTGTAATACTTAGAGTTAGCTAGTGATTCAGTATCAAACTTTGGAAAGTTTTTCACTGCTTCAGCAAACTTTGTAGAGGCGTTAGGCATTTGCCGGAGAATGTACCGTCCAGCAAAACCTACTGCGGCCATTCCTAAGCCCGCAAGTATAATAGAACTTCCCTGAAATTTTCACAATAATTAGCTTAAGCTCAAATGTTAGAGATTAAATATTTATGACGACTTATTATGAAATAAAGGTGTAGGTTATTTATTATTCGTACCATTGTATTTCAACTTAACCAGATATGGAAATATTATTTGTACAAAATATAACAATGTCACATATATTTCCTAACGGAACATGTTTTCTTCTTATTATAAATATTATTTTAACCAGATTAAATTTTAAGGTTATCCAATTCAACTGTCGAAATAATGACACTACTGACAGTGGCCCGGCTGACAGACAGTTCATGACAGGTGACAGTTATTCACAGACAATTTTTACACTTTTAAAGGTGCAGTTTGGACTCTCCTTTTTTTGCATAACACATCATTTATTTTTTGTATTTTATGTTCATAACAAACATTTGTCAATAAAATAATTATATCATTTTCTTGAATGAATTAATCAATTTTATTTATAAATATTGAATTGAAAACTATAAAACTACAACCACATATTACGAGACAACATAAAAAGATCGGCATCGGCAAAGTTCATTAAAAAAATCGTTTTTATTTTTCAAAAAATAACTACTAGAAAATTTAGTACTTGTTTATGTTTACAGTTATATTTTTAAAAAATCATTTAAGTTTTTATTTTATTCTACTCTAAATAAATTTATTCAATCTCTTTTATTAAAAAACCGGTAAAAGTAGAAAATTACAATAAAATTATAAAATAATACTGGCAACACAAGAGAACAATAGCCGGCCGCATAAAATTTTAAGAAAAAAAAGTGGGCCTTTTTGAAGAGGTTCAACATGGCAGGAGATCAGGCGCAATTTTACCAGTTACTAAATACGTTATTGTCTACAGATAATGCCATCCGCTCCCAAGCAGAAGTAAGTGTTTATGATATTTTAGGTGTTTGTTAAATTAAAGTAACGATTGATCCAGGCAATCGGGTTAAAATAGTAAAAACCTAGAAGTATGGCCTCGTGTCAAAACGTGGTCATGGAGGTCCAACGTACCTATTTGTGAAACAAAAGCAAAAATACTATTGCGAACTTCTGTTTTTCCATAAGTAAGTGATTAAAATATGTTGTGAATTTTGACAGTGAAGTATTTTGTGCTGAGTGTACAATATAATGCTTCGATGCAATATCGCCTAGCGGCATACGGGCGGAGCCGCGGAGGCCGGAGCTCGGACTCTGACATGTGTGATGTTCACTGTTGCACTTATTCATGTTATTTTCTTTATATATTTATGTAAAAGGAATACTCTTTTGTACACATTTTTATATAAAATACTAATCAATATGAAAAATGATATATTATTCATTCAGGCTATAACTTTATTTTTTAATAAATAAGTCAATGTTTAATAAAGCTTGTATGTTATGGTTAATTTCTGGATTTAATCCATTAAAAAATAATAATAGACATCCCCAAGGCCATTAAGTTTACATACTTCTACTCTATATAATTATCCTCAATGTCTTAAAATTTAGTACCATCTCATTTGTTAAGGTCTCCTTATTTTTGTTAACTCCAGCCATTCCAATAATAAAGTGGTTGGGCTTATTAAAAATAATAATTCACCTACATATAAAAATTACCTTTCAGATATTATTTTAACATGGCTAAAAATTTAACATACTTTTATAAAACATTATTTTTTTGTGCTACAAACAAAATTTTGGGAAGTTTTCATTAAGAAAATAAAATATTAATATGAACAATTTTTCATGTGTATAATCGATGCAATTTTTGTGCAATAGAGAAGAGCACAACTAAAATCAAACTATATTTTTGTACAGGAAGCATACAACAACATTCCAACAGAGACGAAAGTCATATATCTATTGAACGCAGTCCAAAATGCTGACCTCGGAGAGGAAGGGCGCCAGACAGCAGCAGTCCTGCTCCGGCGGCTGCTCAGTGCTGAGTTCTTTGAATTCTTCCCTAAACTCCCCTTTGAACAACAGGCCCAGCTCCGGGAACAGCTGCTACTCACACTGCAGATGGATGTCACACAACAGCTACGAAGAAAGGTGTGTACACAATTTATTGCAGAACTGTCTGTCCCATGGCTCTGTTTATGTTGCACGTAGATTGTGGAGGACAGTATTTAAAGTCCATTTTTATTCCCTTGTCTTATTTGGTAAACAATCTTGTCACTACTTTTTACTGCAAAAAAAAACTTTAAAATTGCTTTAAAAAAATTAACTAGAAATTTGTATTAGTATACTAAATGACTATTTAGTTTTAATTTATTATAATTTTGTGTCAGTTATTTTTAAATCGCAAATTAAACTAAAAAGACATGCTAAGATTGTTTACCAAATATGACAAGGGAATAAAAACGAAGTATACTTAAGAGGGCATTAGTACTATCTAATAAAGTTTTTAAATTTGTGTTTGAAGATAAAAGGTTATTATATTATGTTTAAGGGCTCTATTACTTCTGTTGATTTAAATAAAAATAGGCATAATGTTATTTAACATTATGGAAGCTGTTTGTGTATGTTTGTAAGCTGAAAAGGTCCTTAACACTGGGTTTAAACATTAAACTGGATATCTTGGTATTGTGGTGTCCACTTGTGGAAATCAATATAGAGTGTATAGTCCATTTTTATTCCCTTGTCTTATTTGGTAAACAATCATGGCACACCTTTTTTTTTTTGAAAAAACGTTTAAAAGGGCTTTAAAAAAATTAATTATAGTTACTAGAAATCTGTTTCAATACTAAATGACTATTTAGTTTTAATTTTTTATAATTCTGTGTGTGAGTTATTTTTAAATCGCAAATAAAACTACAAAGACACATGTTGAGATTGTTTACCAAATATGACAAGGGAATAAAAACTGAGTCTACATAATATAATTACATTTTCTGAACAAAAACAAGCAGATATAGAACATAACAAACAATCAGGTTAAGACCAGTAGTGAGGTACTACTTCCTTTCCTGTTGAGACTAAATTGGATGCATGACTAATGTGATGTTTGCTTTGAATTATGTACAATGGGTTTCATGCACTTATCTTATTGTGTTAAGTTTTAGAATATTTTCAGTAGTGAAAAATGTTTCAAATTTTTTGTTACAACTTGTTACATTTCTTTCAATTTAATCGTGGTTTTATTATTGTTATTATTAAAATATGTTTACTAGCAATTCATTATTTATAGAAAATATTATTTTTATGATTCTGTTCATTTAATAATGAACATTTTATTTAAAATATTGAATGAAACATCTAATCAGTAAAAAATCATATCTTTATAACAACTATTTAAACTTAAAAAAAACAGACAATCAAATAAAATGTAGCAAAAAATTATTAATTAATATTTCACTATCCATTAAGATTCTAAATGGATTGCACATCATTTTCTTAAAACTAAAATGCAATTTATTTTCCGTTCCAATTTCAAGTTTTAATCCTGTTTTCATTTTATCATTAGAAATGATTTTAATGTGTAAAAAATATAAATGATTGCTATATTTATTCTCAAAAAATTGCATTCAGATTGCTCTTGAAGATACTTATTTTTAAAATCTCAAACTCAAAAACTTAAAGCAAGACACTACGAAAGAGTCACGATAATTCCAGCATAACAACACAAGATCCGAACAACTTATAAAATTATTTTACGCGTCTATACGTCAGACGTTCCAGTGCCAAAACGGGCGTACAATTCGTATTGTCGTGCGTATCGCGCCTTGTCCAGAGCCAGTAATGCATTCACGGGATTACTAGCTCCAAGGATTTTACTACACGTACTCCAACCAGATAACATGATAGAATCTGTTATCAACGTAAAGCCGGCCACACGCGCACCGGACGTACCTTTACATTGTAAACAAACCACCTATTTATAATCCGTCCGGAACAGGAGCGGGCAACACAACAATGGCAACAGGGCAACACGCACTCACCATATAAAGTCCTTGCAGTGGGAACAGAACGTTGGCTGCTTGAAAAACCTCGGCATAAACTTGTGGTCCTTCACGAAGTAAATATTTTTCTTTTTGAGCGCTCCCTTGCGACCCCGAAGGCGCAGGCCATCGCCCGCTTTCATTTCGACACCATCGTCACCGTTCTCCTCGTCCGCCATGGTTAGATCCCGCTGGACGGCGGAGAACTCGGAAACAATATATTAATCACACAGTAACCCGCACGCGACCCGCACGAGCGAACTACCGCTCGCAAGCGAACGTCATTCAGCTTTGACAAGAAATTCGCAGCTGGGCCGTGGGCGATCCGCATCTGTGCCAATGTCAGCTGTCAATTAAATATGTTGCCATCATCATGCCTTGAGAAACCTACTAAAACAATTATTTATAAAAGTTACCTATTTTCCACAATATTTTCCTTAATTTCAGAATTCGATGCTCATATATTATGCGACACTATCAAATGATATAACAATACAGGGTATGACTTTTTTTCAAAATCAACGGGATTGAATCCTGGCTAAAAAAATATTGGTTTTTCAAAAATTCGACTCCTCGACACTCGAGAGACTCCTTTTAATAATTTTCGCTATTCATCATACTTTCGGATTTTGTAAACTACGCATCTTTGAAAAATTAATTATAAGTTGTATTATTACAGTATTAAAACCTGTGATTGTAAATATTTTAACTATAGACATTCAAAAGCTACATTGTTTTATTATTCAGTATAATTTATACTCAATTTTTATAAATGTCTACAAATAATACAAGCAAATTATCAAGTGTAAGAGAATAAACATAAGAAAAATCTACTTACAACACGTTTTTGTCTTTAGTTTTACTAACTTTACACAAGAAGAATGTGTAGACATGTATAACATACATTATGTATAGACACAATCCTACTACCTGTAATTTATACATAATAATAAACACTTACTAAGCTTACTTTAATTAAAATCTTATGATTACCAATAGTACCTACTTTTAAACCTATAATTATTATCAAACTTCAATAAAACTACTATAATACAATATGTTGTATTTTAACATGTTGTAAACACTAATAGGTGTCTTCTGAATTCAAATCTACTTTCACGAGGATTTTCAAAATCCCGTGTAAATTATTTAAAATATCAATTGCGATATTTTATAAAAAATTAAATAATATACTATAATCATAAACTGCGAATTTCACTCAGTTTATTTAACTTATAACTGACTCTATGTGGTAGATAAAACATTTTACAATAACTAAAATTATCGCATATAAGTTAAGAATATGAAGTTCTGAACGTCATCGACGCTTTGTTTTTTCTGCGCGTCTGTGGCATCAATCAACTTTGTCTGATTGAATTGACAGTTGGTCGCAGGTCGACCGGTCTTGCATTTGTCAACGGACGGGGGGCAAGGCCGTTATTTGAATTTAATTGAATTTATCAACGTTTTGTCTGTCGAAAAGTTGGTTTCTTTGTAAACTTTGATGTGAAATGCGATATTTCGTTGATATTTCAACAAAATACCATCTATTATTTAATGTTTAACAACTGCTGTTCCACGATGAGATCCGAGGACTCTGATTCGGGGCAAAGCATCGGGTTATCTTTAGTGGCGCAGTTTGATGATATAAATCGTTTGAATAATGTTCTCAACGATGGAGCAGCTGAAGAATGTGAGTAATAACTTAAATAAAACTGTTATTAGTGGATAGTTTATGTGTAGTTTATTCATAACGGCGGTATACTCAGATTTCATTGAAAAATAGTCAAAGTATTTTACGCCTACCTGCTTAGCTGTTTATCTTTTTATGGCGGACGTAAAAGGCGGGGCCTTATGCGCATCTACTGATTCAGATAAGAATCGGTACAGTGACTAAAGCACTAACCATTCATCGAATAGATTTTGGAATTTCAAAATTTCAGAATTTTTATATGAATTACATTTATATAAGTATACGTTCTTAATGCTTACCATAGCCACATATTACCCAAAACACAACATCCTACTGTCACAGCGAAGAGCATCACAAGGAAACCTGCATGCCAAAAGTTATCTGTAATGTTCTCAATGATGTCAACCAACCCACATTAGGCCAGCGTGTTGGACTGAGGCTGATGTCCTTATTGTGACAAGAGACCCAACACTGGTCACTAATGGGTTACCAACAGGGCCTGTATAATATAAAATTCGTATATAAATCTCGTATATAAAAATTATAGAAATGTTAAGGTACTCTTTTTTTTCCCTTTTTGAAGAGCCCCATGTCATAGTCCTGTAAAAAAAACCAGTTGGAAGAACAATCTAAAATTTGCATGTCTGTTGTATTTCTCAGGTTTCCTCGCCTTCGTCAAGCAAATGGAGTGGGTGCGCGGACAGTGGGCTGCTGCAGAGGCAGAGGCCTCTCGGCTGCAGACGGAGCTGGACGAAGCCCTCCGCACCCTCTCCAAGTGGGAGGCCAAGTTTGCGCACGTGAGGAAGATGCTGGACGGCGAGAAGAGGGAGAGGAACATTGTGATGAAGAAGTATAATGAGCTGGTGAGTTGCCATTTATGTTTTTATATGGGGTGTCGAAGTCTAGGGTTGCTTGCCTTTTATAATGTCCACGCACATGTGCTTTACCCTCTGTGCTCTATGCTCTGGATTGTACACTGATAATTCTAACATATAAGCGGTGATAGCCCAGTGGCTTAGAATTCGACCTCGCATCGAGGGGTCTGGGTTTGAATCCCAGTGGCATGCACCAATGGCTTTGTAAAAAAGTTATGTGCGCTTTATAAAATTAAATATCACCTGCTATTACGGTGAAGGAAAACA
>DWIY01001149.1:0-10675 GCA_018248615.1 Erynnis brizo brizo
GTTTATTTTATATAAAATCTATCATAAACATACATTTTTATATTTTTTCTTACATGGTGTAAAATACCCTATTCTGTGAGAATTTATGTATTGTTACTTGCATCTAAATGACGTTGTAATAAAATTGTAAAGACTCATTACATAGATTCCTAGTTCCTACTACTACTCCTACTACTTCCTACTACTAGGATAAATAGTGCCCGTAGGGCACTATTTATCCAATGATGAAATGTTGTAGGTACAGCTGACTCGCTCGACTGACAAATCAAACTGCAAGAAAGAAAATAAAGAAATTTGTGCACAATAACTAATTCTATACTATCTCTTTATTATATTTACAGTTCATTGACCCTTGATAAGATACGCGTCTCTGAAAACAATCTACTTTTCTATAGCGCACCACGTATTGTTCTCATAAGACAAAATAAAAACAAAACCAGTCCATTCAATTCACATGAATTCACTTAAACAAAAACATGTTAGAATTAAATTAGGTATCAGATTAATAGTTCCACAATTGGCAAACCTCCAGACTGAAATAGACAATGGTACCAGTTGCCGCGGACAAAACAAAACAAGGCGAATAAATAAACAATGAACACCCACAAGAGACCGCAAAACATAGAAATAGAAAGCTCATAGAGAAAGGGCCACATAAAATCGTTAAACCGTTTTTTTCTTCTGCTAGAGTACCTAAGCTACAAAACGTGGGCAGCGGCGATTTCCCCTATAATTTTGAGACATTACGGGCTTTGTTATGATATCGAACTTTGATTCTGTGAGAGGTCAAGCTTCTTTGCATGTTATGCGAAATCTATTATCGCTCTAATTTCTTTTTACAACAAAAGTCCCTGATTTCTATATTTTAGGTAAACTTCCTAAGCTTCCGAACTGGTCACTACTACCTACTATTACTTTAATTAACATTTATTTTGAAAACGCACTCAGAAAATTCAGTGATGGGTTACTTAGTCACTGGGTTACGAACTCGGACGTCTCAATTCAGGGGTCGAATTTATAGCCACTAGCCCAATGGCTAGAAACTCACCGCTGATTATCAAGATACAGATACTGGACAATATTGTAAGTGATACAAGTATCACTTACTAGTTACTTAGGTAATTAGTAGTACTAGTAAGTACCCATTTAGACCTAGTTAAGGTCAGATGTTGACTATGGGATTGTGACTACATTAGTTGGTTTCCTTCTACACCTATTGTGTAAAAATGTGGGGCACACATCCTCCTAATAATGTGAACACACGTGTTCACATTATGCTCACAAGAAAAAAGTGTAGCGAAATTGAAAGTAAATATACATAATTATGAACATGTTATTATCTTAACAGAAGTGCCTATCATCCATTTCTCGCGCATATAATATCTAATGATTATTGCCATTTCATAAAGTTAATACCGTCATTATCATTATCTGCTCACCGAGTCATCTCCGCGAACAATCCAAGCATTGTATCTTTTGTTAGTCGCGAGCCATCAAAAAAGTTAAGATCCCAACACACTCGTTACATGTTTATTATCTTACAAGCAATTTGTTCTATAAATTGGCAGTCTTATAAAATATACAAAAAATGATGTAAAAAATTATTACTGGTACGCTAATGGTAGTTAAACGCATATTTTTATTTTGAAGTTTGTTTGCAAGTCAAGAATCCTTATCAGAATTTCTAGCTACCTACGTTTCTAACTTTCTATCTAATTAATTGCTTATTATTGATTATTATTATCAACTGCGCACAATCCTGGTCGAGAGGGTTTCGTCGCTGTGGGTTTCATCCCTGTAACTCAAGACTAAAATACGAGTCTTGGATCCTCCTGCCTGTCGTAATAGGCGACTTAAAGGGGGCTTTAGGTGTCATGGGCGGAAACAGTAGGAGTTCAAGCCATGCAGCTACCGACAATGAGAAGGCTGGCAGCATTAATAGCTGCGTGCCCTCATAGATGTAGGTTTAAGTAAAATATTGACGTCATTTACGGAACAGGCCTGTCATCGCATCACGGGGTACCAGTGCGTTCCACTGACACAAGTGCTGAGAAAGAGTTGAGCTGAAAGGTTTTGGTAAAAATTCCACGTGACTTGATAGTGCCTGATACAGCTTCAATGATGACTAATTAATTTCATTAAGTACTTATTTATCGTATGTAAGATTTCACCGCCGCCAATTTTTGCCATGTTGCTAGCTGAGCTCTCTGACTAGTTAACCGACTGGTCTACAAAGTTTGCGCTGTAATCAGGTATCTGACTATTTGTTCATTTTAGCTGGTTTCCGCGTGAATGAACGACCAAGGCTCTACGGGCGAGTAGCTATTCGTGTTTACTTTACAAATAGATTTATAGTGCACTAGTGCAACAGTTTCGAGTGCCTCATCGTTTAACGGTAGCATGGCGAATTGCTTTCTGTTTAGAACTGCTTGTTTAATTAGCCGTGAAAGGAGTCTGACGGTATTGCTTAAGGGTGCAAATTGATTAGCTTTGGGCGTTTTGGTTTTGAGCAATTTACTTTTATTCGATGGTTTTTTCTTTGATGGCTTGTTAAGGAATCCCTCTGCTACAAGTTACTAGAGTCTAAAAATGTAGAGTGATGTCATGGGATGAGAGTGAAAATGTGGAGTGCGATTATCGCAAAAGATTATAGTGTCGAATTTTCATCCATACGTATACATAATTATATACTTGCCGTCCCTTTGTTACAAGTATCACAAAAGAAACCCTCCATAAAATTCACAATCACCCCTACCTGAAAGGATAGATGCTACTTCTAGATTATCGCTCTATGCATTAAGTTTCTCAAAAATAGTATTTAATTCATTATTCTACCAATATAGAATTAATGCAATATTTTGAGAAAGAAAGTTTTGATCTTACGCAGTAGAATAGGTAAATATTCATTCGAAATAATCCGTTGTTAAAAAGAATCCGTCAATTGAAAGCTTTTGTACAGGAAAACGTAAGGGCGGTTACTACCAACAATCTCACTCACATTTTTTATTTCACTGCAGGATTTCATTTATTAAGACGTGCACGCAAGCAATTTCACAATGATCATTCACTTTCGCCAGCTAATAGACCTGAGTGCCCATTGTAGGCACTCGGGAGCCTGTGGGAACGCATGCATCACTAGGGAGCAGTGCACTGAACTGCAGGTACGTAGCACTGCCACCTTGTATGACTGCTTTTTGTGTACGTCAATTTTTACATTGACAGACAACCTCCATTTTGTTCAGTTTCCAACTCGCTAATAACATAATATTAAGTTATCGCGCCGGAGTCCCGCGGGAATCGGACAAAACCCTGAGAATTATATTGTGCGTTTTCTTTTGCCTTGCGTATTTGTTGCGATTGATTGTACGCCTTTATTAGTTCCTCTTCATTGGAGGCTTATAGGGCGATAATAACTCAATTATCTCTGGATTCTAAAGGCGATGTAAGCGCTGTAAGCGATGTTGTAAGCGCCACTATTATGCTGTTTAAAGAGATCATAGAGCTAAATAAACATGGAACGGTTTACAGTTAATTCTAAAATTAAATCGTGATGTCGCATATAATCTCGGACACTTTTTACGCATCTGTCTGTCAATGGAGACATTTCTTATGAAGGTCAAATAGCATGTTTGCAAAAAGCATCTAAGTAAACCAGTACACATTTTTATGTTTGTTCAGGTTACTCCAGTGAGGGATTACGGATATTGCGACGCAGTATTGCCAGTAGAGTACCTACGAATATGTACATAAGTTTCAATCAACGGAAAATATTTTTGTTTCTTATTGACGTTGTAATCAGTAATTTAAGGCTTATGCTTTGACATGATTCCTAATTAATTCCAAACCACATCTTCCCAACAGAGAAACATAAACTTCAGAATGATTTTTGAACTATAGTTTACCTAACATACGTGGCAGCAGTCGTGCGTGTGAATATCCTGTATTTATGAATATTACATAAAATTGTCCTGAAAGTTTCATGAAAACCCTTTAACTGAGGACTGTTTTTTGTTTTTTTGAATTTATAGAAAGGTTCATTCGCCTTAAAGAATTGAGCAAAACCGTGGCATCTGAAGCATCGTGGCAAAATATGGCGAACATGATGATGAGCCACCAGCCACGCTCGTCTTTGTAATAGGTACTCGTAAACCGCTGCATTGCAATGATACACCGGCGAGCTCTACGCACGAGCCATAGAACCGCGGTTTTACTCGCCGATCGATCAGGAGATCTAGTCTACTATTACAGTTTTACCTGAATTATGTCATAGTGGATCACTTTTGAAAGAATCATGATGGTCAAATTTAACAGTTTTGTTTATATAAAGTGACTTCATAACAATTGTCAAAATATTGTTAATTTTTATGTAAAAAAATTTTGCTTGGTAAGTTATGTAGATTACAAATTATTAGCAAAATGTAATAATGGAATATAGTAATGGAATTAAATGGTCTGGCATCATAAAAGAAAATTGGAAGACTAGGTCCCCAGGCGCTTTAGAGAAAATATGTAATTTTAAAATCGAAGTTGTAAACAATTGCCCTCAGGAACCCGCCGTCGTGTAGTTCTCACGCTTGACATGTGTTTATTTTCGACGCCACCTCACGTTTTCATAGTAAAGTTGTCTTTGCTTGCGCTAAAAATATAATAGCGTGTCGAGATTCTACAGGTTTTGTATGATAGTTTAATGAATATTTCTTTCTGGTTAATTAAAGCAAAATGATATCGCCGACACGATATATTGGCGAAAGGTATTTTAGTCCTTACGCTTGCAAAATGGCAATCGAAAATTATAATTTGATTTCGCCGTCATAAATAGTCTTGTGTTGTATGTTTAAGTGCTATTTAACCAATCACTAAAAGTAAAAAGTAGTCACTAAAAGGTTGTTATGTAGGTATACTTACAAACGTAACATCATATTATAAACTTTTACCTGAAAAAGAAGATCTTTATTAAAAACGTATTTGATAAATACTTACAGAAATTTTCTTACAAAGCTTGTTTGTCTTACAGTATTGCATCAGAGTATGTATTTTATTTTGTATTTTATAAGTAATAGCGTTGTAAGCAGTAAGTATATAACTTAGCGTAGGTAAAAAATCTTTTGAATCTAATGAATATACCGTATTAAATACGGCAGGTATTTGTACAGTCCTGTGCCCGCTATAAGAGTGAAATTGTATGAGCTAAAGCGTGCTATGATTCCAATTCTTCAAACCAGTAATCTATTAAAATCACGTCAAAAGCGTATAATGGAGCGCAATTTCAACAAATTCGTTTATTCAGACAAGATCACAAATAAACAAAGTTTGTACTAACAAATTGGAGCCGTCCTTCGAACAAATCTAATTTCGATTTCAAAGCTTACAAAAGATTTATCTGAAGAGAATGAAAAAGAAGTGTTAGTACAAGTGTATGACTTTGATTATTCTCTTTTTATTTGAATTCTTATCTAAGTTGTGTTGGTCACATTCGATTACCCATTTCTGAATTAAATAATACAGAAAAAATATAGTGACCTGGCAGACCGAATTATTGCCTATGGCGTTGATTACATACACGTGAATATAAGCATTTTGAAAACGGAGCCTACTTAATTCCTTAGCTTACCTTTGTGCATATCATTCTCTTGTTTCTACTGTTTTCACAGATATATTGGTAGACAAAAAGAGCTTAAAAACAAAGTCGATAACGCACTGGCGATTTCTCTGGTGTGCCCCGGGTTGACAGGCCTCTGCTGGTTTGCCTGGTCATGTACAAGATGTCTAATTATT
This sequence comes from Erynnis brizo brizo, assembly GCA_018248615.1. NCBI lineage: Eukaryota > Metazoa > Arthropoda > Insecta > Lepidoptera > Hesperiidae > Erynnis > Erynnis brizo. The sequence goes on from DWIY01001149.1 coordinate 5,776, forward strand.
AGTGGACCAATGGTAAACTGGTAATGGCCCCTCCACCATTGTCTATCGAAATCATTAAATTTTATCATCCTAGGCCTAGTGGTTTAAAAGATACAATAGTGGTTTAAAAGATTCAATAGTTTAAGCATTTCAAGATATGGCATTTAATTATTTGAAGTCAATCCCATTGCGACGGGAATTAGACGGCACACTCGGCTGGCTCGCAGTTTTACGAGTTCGAGTACCTACGTAACTGAGTTACGTACGAGTTACGCTTCCGCTGGTCTCTGCACATTTTATTCGTCATAAAGCGGATATAATTGCACATTTCCTATTATAGATATATTATGGACTGTTAGAAATTTAATGAACTAACTCTTGTGTTATTTTCTGTCGTTAAGTGCATGTTTTTATTTTATTACCATCTAGGAAAATGATCCATCGAGTGTGTAATTTCGCCAATTGATTTTTGTACTGTTTGCTTTTATTGGCATTTTAGTTAGAAGAGCTATCAAACTATCTTCATAAAAAAATAACACTACGGACTTATCACTGTTTTCGTTTAAAAACACACACGACACTAGAAGCCATAAAAACGCAAATTTTAAAACAATGAAGTTAAAACTTGAATTGAAATGTATTAAGAAAATCGTACACTCCAGCTAGGAAATACCATAATGACATCCAACTCTAATAAGAATGAGAGACGAAATTATTTTTCATTTTACGCGTCGCGTCGCTCTCCTCAAAGGTAAAAATGTCTGTATGAGCAAGTTCTTTTGGGTTGTATTTTTACAAAACGAAAATAAAAATACTCGTAGCAAAGAACTAATGATACCACGTCCATATCACATTACGTAGGTACCATACGAGCAGGTTGCATAAATTCTGTGCCGGTTGTCATCATCGATTTGTAACCGTCAAATTACATAGCTTTCGAGGCTGATTAAAACTTGATAGCAAAACTCAACGGGCGCCGCGGCCTCCACCGCGACGAAATTACAGGCAATATGAAAATGTAATGACAAAATGCTCACAGCCTGTAATTTGAGAATATCATTAGCGAATGTACGGGGACGTGTCGTTCGTATTCGCGGGTTAATAGCTGGTTGGTTGTTTCCATCCCAGTTTCTAGGTTAGCATGCAGTGGGTTACCGGAACGCTGTACGTACCAGGCATTCCAGCGACTTCAGTGTTAAGCTCCAACCACAGTACCTACTGATTTTAATAATAGAGGTAGCTAGTCATGTTTAAACTCAATATATATATGAGAAGATCTCAATGTCCGTGTTCTCGACTATTTTGGCAATTTAAACATTTTAAATTGACTGCGAAGATTTTTTTTGGAATCTCAAACGCGACTGATGACACCATAAGTTTGTGAATCAACTGAATGATCAACTCAAATAACATTTTGAATGAAAAGTATTATTTTCATGAAATTTTCTGCAACAATTTAGTTTCAATCGCAAAGTAAAAGCGGATTTATAGAAGTGGTAACTCATCACTAAAACAGTGTTCTACGTTCTATCTATTTAGTTATTGACACTCGCGATACTACATTAATTTACTGAAACTATTTTAGATATGACAAACATAATATTTAAGTGTAAACGTCTAATAATTATATTTATGGACAAAGGTAATCTTCATCTCCCTTCCGATGTGCGTGCAGCCTTGCCGCCTATGTAAATGATGATCAATTATTCAACAATCTTAATCAGCTAATTTAGGATCGTCTGCCGTGAGAAGATCGAGATTTATTGGCATTTCCTCTCGGTATAACGTAGATTTACGATATATGGTAATACCGTATGTACTAATACGCTAATTTACTCGCAGATATTGTGGTTTATAATTTATTTAGCAAAGTTACGGCGCTAGTGACTAAAAATAAAGATATAATAGCTATTATTAACACTTACCTGATATGAGAACTGTTCAACCTACTGTTCATATCTATACTTTATGATTAAGCTATCTCTTCTCATGTTTCAATCAGTTTTTTTTAACTTAGCATTTTTCCATTTTTAAGTAATGCCAACAACTACATTTGATGTGGGTGACACCACAGAATTATTAATTTCGTAAAATATTGTTAAAATACTATTCTTAAATTTTTATATTACTGATTAAAAGCTCTTACTTGACCATATTTTACCGTAACTATAAGTATAAGTAGGTACCTACCTACTTATTGCAAACATCAGAAAGCTGCGTGTCTGATTAATTAAGCAGATAAGTTCCGTGCTGTAATTAAAGTGACAGATTCGAGCTAATGTACAGATAAGACAGATTTGTTAAACTGCGAATTTCAACAATGCGTATGAATCAAAACAATGTTAATTAAAGAAAGCATTATTACGTAGATCATTAAGGCGATACCGGCTGCTGTGTAGGTACTCATAATTATTGTGAGCCGAGAACTCGGCTGTGAGAACAATGATTCCTATGAGTCCGATTTCCTACATTGGAACCTTAAATTATAGATGGCAGATAAAGCGTATGGAAATGGCTTGTAACTCAAACAAACCAACCTTTGTGCGACTAGACGAATAGCTTACTCGCTTTTACTGCATGAAATTAATACATGAACAATTTTAAACTGAGCACTGTCAGAATATTATCTCCATTATTTATAAACGATGTTTAAACGATTTGTTGATTTCTTCTGTCAACGCTATCAGCTATATAAATAGCTGCTAGAAAAACAAAAGTATTTGAATAACGTTTTGAAGAAAAGAATGACCGAATCTGTAAGCACACACAAGGTAAATGAAATTAAATGAAACCATAATAATATTTAGGCACAAATAAATTCTGTTTTTTTTTCGCACTTGATCGTCCCTCTTTTCTTTTGTTATAGTTTCTATTGTATTTCTCTGTATTTACCTATGTAACACGTAAATAGGTCAAACAAAATCCAGTTATAAGCTACCAGTAATGGCTATATGCTATTACATATAGCCATTACTATAGTATAAATTTATACTATAGTATAAATAGCAAATCTTTAGGATGACACAAACTGAAATCAAATATAATAGAATTAAAACAAACTGTACTCCCACACTTGAACTGTACGCGTAATATGAATCATAAAAGTTAGTTGTCGAAATAAAGGGGTTCTAATGACCCCCGGCTTCCCCATAGAGTACTCCAACCGGCTTTGATGAAATTTTCAGTTAATTAATAAAAGTTTTGAATTAGAAGTACTTTTCGCTACGACGCGACGGCGTCGTAATTGAATAGGAAAATTTATAAGCAGATTGCACGCTTCAAAATGTAGAAAATTAACAAATTTAAACGACGTTCAGTTATTATTATCTGAAAGTTATTTAATTTACGTATTTAATCTTAATTACATAAAATATGTAACGATTTCTATGAAACAAAACACAACTAACAAAGACAAGAAAAGTGTCAACGTTGAAATAGAAACAGCAAATACGAGACAGGCCAAATCGAATCCAATTAAACATATCCGTTTCCCAGACGTTTCTAGATCAATGGAAGAACAAAAGAAGAGCCAATCGTCTGTACCACCATTATTCCTGGGCGACAATTGAAAAGCTTGCACTTCGTGGATTTAAAAGTTTCACACATTGGAGAGCCGAGTAAGATCTATAAGTCTACGTGACTTGTAATTTTATGCCGTTTTATTACCAGAAACACACTTTAGTTAGAATATCCTGCTGGCATTTTCGTAAACCTAAGATAATTTGATATTTAAGACAAAGATCAAGTGCTCAGACACTTTTGCTTGTCCTATGACCCTACAAACACCTACAAAGGCATTATTTAGCTACACACCACACAACTACAACAGCTAATATATGAAAACCGGGAGCAAATATTTATGGAAATCGAATATTCTTTTTCGAGTTCTATCGCAATAATAGCTACTCGTTTGTTCCAGTGGTTTTCATGTTAATACTGACAGTTCAAAATGTTGCGAACACAGATGCAGAAATATTACAATGGGATGATACTCAAGTATAGGCAGAATTAGGCCTCGGTACATTCGCACGTCTGCGATAAATATCTTTGGGTATTGTTTTCTCATCATTTACTACGATACCCTGATTTATTGCTCTCGCAATCCGCTCGCCGATCAAAATGATAATAGCCATACTTTCTTCCAGACCGTTTCTTGTTTTATTTACAAGATGGCTATCATCCGTAATCGTATTAGAGTATCATGCTCGTTAACCTGCTGAAATTGTACGTGCGTGTTTAATCACGTTCAACAGTAAAAGTAACGTTGAAACAAAATAAAACTTTAATATAGGTAAGCAAGTAGTTAGGATTGTTAAAATTATTATGCAAAGGTTATTTTACCGTTATCGAATTCTTGAAAAATTGTTCTCATTTAAGAGGACACTTAAGTCGTCCTCATATTTTATTAGTCACTAGAAATTTATAACAATATTAGGCGAAAAAATTTTTGAAGTACACTTTAATCTGGATAAGCCCTCAGTAAACCAACAGACTTGGAGGAGATGGGTGTCGGGATAAAATGTCCTGTGAGTGGAATACTAATCCTAAAAAACAAAAATTCTTTTAGCATAGTGCGTAAACCTACAGTACGAGCTGTAAGTTACTTTACGGTTCACTAACGCCGGCTAGCACATCAAAGACCTATAAGCATCTGGGTCACTTTTTGCTCCGTTTCACTGTTCAAACAACGACTGAGTTACAACTTTAAGAGCATTTCGACTCTGTGTCGACAACTGTTTTATTGATGTTGTAAAAAGTGCCAAAATTCGGCTTGCTAATTGATTGGAAAAGTGTTTAGTGGCCCTTTGGGGTTTCGATGTCGACGAATTTTACCATCGATCGAATAATATAATTTATTGTATCAGGCGTTACTTTGCGGAAATCCATTGTTATTCAAGTTGTATTTATATTTCTTTGCAAC
>DWIY01001150.1:0-10670 GCA_018248615.1 Erynnis brizo brizo
CGCAAACGTTGTTTTGCCATATAAGTTATCGAGCGCTAAAATGACTATTTAAAAAAATAGGGGTTGATGATAGAAGGGTGAAAATTTGGGGTTGTATGTATTTTTAATGCCGTATATTTTTATTAAAATAAAAAATTAAATGTTAGTGGAGGACAACCTGTACAACTTAGGGATGAGAAAAATAAATGGTAGCCGATTCTCAGACCTACTGAATGTGTTAATTAAATGTGTTTAAAAAATCGGTCGAGCCGTTTAGGAGTATTGTAACTAAAACTGTGACATGAGAATTTTATTTATAAGATGAGAAACTATACCAACAGTCTTGAGCCAGTTTTTTATAGTTTGGTTCTTGACCATTGGTATAATTGATGTCAAGAGGTGTGATGTTGTTATCTTTAGATAATAATTTTACTACATATATGTTAACATTCCTCAATTATATGATTGTACAAAATTAAATAATGAAAGTGCTGAGCGGGTGGGTGCTAGAGCATGATATAACCTACCTACTATTAGGTATTGTAAATGTGAAAGTTTGTGAATATGGATGGATGTTTGTTACTCTGTCATGCAAGATCGGCTGAACAGATTTGGATGAAATTTAGTATACACATAATTTATAACCTGGATTGACATATAGGATACTTTTTATCCCTCTCTGGACAAGTTCTAAAATCTACATGGACAAGTTCTAAATTCAGCTGCGGGGAAAGTCTAGTAAATAATGAATCTGAGTATAGAAATAGAATAGTGTTGATAAATGTTATCCATATTAGTATTGTGTTAAAATAAAAAACTTATTATTACTCTTATACCTATACAAATAATTTTACAAATTATAAAAAGTTGAATATAATCTAAGCTGTACACTCATTACAAGTGAATACTTAGTAGTAAGTACTTGTATTGATTTTTTTATCATTTTTCAGAATCTACAGAAAGAGTACCCTGGAAGAGTAAATTATAAAATAGCAGATTTTTTTGGTATGTGGAAGCTTGCATTTCAAGATAAAATGGATGATGGGAACAGAGTTGGTCATCTGTTGGGGCCTTTGTCCACAGAAGACAATGGTTGGTTGGCAAAAAAGCATTTCAATTTTTTAAAATTAAATCAATATTATTATATTTAAGAAGTGGAATAATATTAAGCTTCTTTTGTTTCTAGAAAGAATCATCAAAATTATAGGAGCCATGCCAGGTCTGAACTTTATGAAACACCTGATAAATACTATTGTCTTTCACAATACCAACAATCAACTTGGAAGGCCTGATCTTTTCATCACCATGCCAGGTCAACACTTTGAAGTGACGTAACATTTTTAATTAAATTTCTTTATCTATATATAAACTCCGGGATATGAATTCTGAGAGATGGAAGTTGCAGATGTTCAACGATCTTTTCTTAAAATATAAAGTGTACAATTTGCATCTACACCACCAAACGTTTAGTGGTAACTGCAGCCCATGCAAACACAATTATAGGACCATGCAAACATAATTATAGGATTATCTTTGTAGGGGGTGTTGAGGCTGATGCGATGGCTGATTGATCTCCATGGCGATGGCAATTTCATGAACAGAAATAAATTCCTTATAAAAGATATGGCAAAAGAATTAACATCTGTGATCTTTTTAATCGTATATTTAAAATTCTCTTGTCATAATGTTAGTTACCATACTCCTGCAAAACGGCTTGACCAATTTTTATGAAATTTTATATGCCGATTCTCAGACCTACTGAATTAGGTCTGAGAATCGGCTACTATCTTTTTTTCATACCCCTAAGTGATAAGGGTTGTCCACCCCTAACATTTTTATTTTAGTTTTTGGACAATTTTTTTAATATTTATTTTTTAATAATGTGCCATTAAAAAACACATACAACCCTAAATTTTCACCCTTCTATCACCAACCCCTACCTTTTAATAGTCATTTTAGTAATATTTTTTCATCCCGCTTGATAACTTATATTATTATGGCAAAACAACGTTTGCGGGGGTCGGCTAGTTTTTATATTAGAAGTGATTGCTTTCTTTACTCAATTCCATAATGATAAACTAACACATGAAAGTTTATTCAAGGTTTATAATCAGATAGTGGGGTCTTTGAATTGCCCCCATCCCCAACCCTTTTCCCTGTAGCAACAGACCTCCAGCATGGGTAAGTAAATAACATCAGCTAAATAAAAGATTAATTATTTTGTATTATTTCAGTTATTAACAGACAGCACCGTACAAAAGGGTAAACATAAAGCATTACCAGCACTATTTCAAGTGCTGTTTGATTTTAAGGTTTTGACGAAAATACCAAAAGTTCATTTTTTACCATGGACTCACACTAAAAATGGCAAAAAGCTATCAGTGGTAAAGTATTGTACTTTATTTTTTTTTTTAATTGGAAAATATGATAATGTAATATTTTATTATTGATATGTATTATAAACTTTTATCATTTTATAACATGTGTATTTTTTAGATTGACGATTACTGCTTGTATTTAGTCAACATAACACAAAAGGAAAGACTACCCTGCCCTCCTGACTATCTACCTTTGTTATGGTATTTCTTTAGACCAAATACATTTTCGAAAACATCCAGAGTCATTCCTTTGCTAGAGTAAGTGTATATTTAGTTTATTATTTTAACAGCAACACTTTTGAACTGTTGGGCACACCTCTTTCCTTGAAATTAAATTGGTCTTTGTATAATTATATTTGTTTATATATTAAGTGTGTATTAAAGGATTATGATATTGTATGTAACTATTTCATAGTTATCAAATTGCAGTGTTACAAATTGTGCAAATTGCACATTAAAGGATTATTAAAGCTTAACCATTTAAAATGTTTTTTTTTAATTATAGGCAATGGATACCCGGTTGTGGTGTGTGGCTTATAACTGGACAAGATCCACCAGATACCAATAAAGTTCTATCACCAGGAAAACTTGATGCACCCTTACCACACATGACTATTTTTACAGAATTTGGAGACTTAAATTTACAACAAAAGATAACTGTTTTTAAAAGGTAATATTTCCAATATATTTGAATTGATACTACCCTCATTTACACTAACTACTTGCTAACATATGACCTAAAGACCTTATATTTTGAGATATGTATTTCAGTAGATGCTTGTGTATTCTCTCTATTTTTATTATATAAGAGCTTCTTTTTGCAGGTTCATATCATGGCCAGAGTTTGAGCAATGCCCATTTAGAGTAACAATGGAGAATAATTTACCAAAGTTTGTATCTGCAATTGAAGATGATGATGAGAAAAACAGCAGAATTGGTGTTCATATCGAGATTGATCATTCCGACTCTGATAATGAAGTGGAAAATGTTTGACATAAAATAAAACATTTTTATTACTGATATAATATGTAGTTTATCTCATAACTATTTACAATTCAACAATGTTACCTAAGGTTAAGGTTATAAGTTACTTGGCTTTAAATGCCCTGATTGAAAACTAAAAACATAAAATAATTATCAACTGAAATGAAACTTTTTTAGTAACAAATATTACTGTGTATAACTATTTAACACAAATTAGTTCTTTTTTTACCTTACATTAAACAATTCCATTAATAGTAACAATTTTTTAAATAACATTAAGTTCAGGAGAATCTCGAAGAAACCAGTCTAATTTACATTGGGTAATTTAGTACTGTGATGATTTACAATTTTATATTACTTACATAATTTATACAATCCTGTCTTTATATACAAATATCCAATTGTACAATATTATTTTTTCATATTCATACAATTAATTGTTAAAAATGAATTTTAACTTCTTCAAAATTTGTTTTGAAGGCAAACACACACACCTGTACATATCTGTGATCTATCCTGACATAATATCTGTAATCTGATAAAATTTAAAAAACTCTGGGTAGGATATGGATGAGCTTTTTGTGTCAAACCAATACATTGTTTTTTTTATGATACATACCATGAATACAGAAGCTCATGAGCCTGATTACTAAATAGACACTGTTTGCAATTGCTGAAGGTCGACCGTAAAGGCCGTAATCGTGGCTCATGGTGTGCGGATGCGGTAGCCACTAGCCAGCCATGAAGGGAGCAAAATTGACGTGATTCGGTCAACCACTAGTAAAAGTATCAATAAATGGATCATGTGTGTGGTTTTAAACCATAACGAAACATAATTCTGTATGAGGCTTATCAACAAGAAATGGTAAAAATATCAGAACTAAAGACATACAATTTTCTTGAAGTTACCTAAAAAAAATTAAGTACAAGAACAGTATATTGAATACTTAAAAATACTAAGAAGTGTATCCAATATTATGACTACAAAAATTTTTAACTTACAGAAAGGTAGTTAAAGTTAAAGGATAAATTGTTGTGTGTAGCCCACAATAATTATTGCTTCATTTTAACTGTTTATAATGTAACAATAATATTTACTAAAATAAATAAAATCGTAATACTATTAAAATTTTTACCCTCCACCATTGAAACTTTATATTTACAAATACATTATCATCATAATAATATTATGTTCTAATTAAGTACATGTATAAATAAACTGCAAGTATATAAGGTGTCGTTATAAATTTTGAAAATGTTTATCATTAAATGATTCAAGATTGCTGGATTTTGGTGTCACATAGTTTAGTGTTGGAATGTCTAGTGGAATATGATTATTTTTTGATGGAAATTTACCTTGATTTGCAGTTTTTTGCATATTCAAATTAGTGTGAACATTTAAACTTATTGTATTTAGGCCATTCTGTTTAACACTAGGACTTGATACAAAGTCTGTCCATTCATCATCATCAGGAAATGCTGGCAATTTTTTCACCTGTAATTGTTGTTGTTTTGGTTTACTCGACACAAAGTCTCCCCAAATATCATCGTCAGCTATTTCATTTCTTGATACATTGACATCCTTGTGTGCAGGAGATGAGTGTCTGCTAGATCCTCCTGCACTCACATCATTCTTTAATGATTGAAGACTCTCCACAGGATTAAATCTTGATAAATCTTGCAAATCAATTCCTGGATTTGGCCAATTTATTTGAGAATAACTCTCCAATGATAGGGGCTGTAATATTTGCCCAGTTTTTTGATGGCCTCGCTGTGTGCCACTTGTGCCAGCAATTGATGGTTGTAATAGTGTATTTATAGTCTGACTTCCAGAACTTAAGATGGGCAATGACTTTACATGATTATCTTTAATTATTGGGGAATTAATGGTTGCTTTAATAGGCGCAACATCTTCTTTGGGCTTTACTAAACTAAGTGAATCTGTTTTGGAATGTATAATATGTGGTAGATCATTAGACTCACTAATATTTTGCTGAAAACTATTGAAATTATGGCTACTGGTACTATTTATTATTTGATAGGCACTATTTGACGGAGGGATGGTAGTTTTTGCTGTTGGAGCTGATTGGAATGTTTCAAAATCATCATCCAAAGTATTTGTCTTTGCAATAAACTCATCTTGATGCTTACTCTTTGCTTTATTTTCCGTTTCTGTAGTTGTGCTAGTATTTTCACTCCAATGAGTATTTGATACAAATTCTGAGAAGTCATCAAAGGTATCTTTAACTTCACCAGGAGCAGGCCAATTTAACGTTGGCATAATAGGTTCAACTTTAATTGGTTGTAATATTTGCAATGGATTGATTGCAGTGCTTGCAGTACTACTATTTACAGTATTTTTAGTAGGTTTATTATCAACTGGATTTTCGGAAGTTGTACTTTTACTGTTATTAGATCCCTTGAAGTCTTGGAATTCCCAATAGTCCTCTTCATTTTCTACATTATTTCCTTCCACATCACTTTTTGGTTTAGACTTTGCCTCATCCCTTTGATTTTTATCTTGTGATGGCTGAGGTACTAAACCAGCTCCAAGGTCATAATGAATAGTCTTTGATCTAGGTGTTTCAGAGTCAGTTGGTGTAAAAATATGAGTATCTGGCAAGCTGATTTGACGGATAGGTTGCACACTTAAAGTAGATGAATATATTTTTTCCTTTTCTGGTGGTACATTTGTAAATACATCTAAATTGGTTGGTCTTGTGGCAGGAGTGCTTCCCGATTCTGTGTTACAAGCTGAAATCAGACAATCATGTTTGTGTATAATAGAAATACTATATTTTTTTATTTATAAGTTTAATAATGTTTTTAAATGGAATAGTAATAAATTATGTAATTATACATAGTTGACTGTTACTTTACAAAAATAAAATACAATATAAACCTTTAGAATTTTTAAAAAATAAAACTAGAAAAAAATAACACTAAAAATATCATATAATTTACAGTTTATACTTTTAATTATTTTCTGTACCAAATTCTGAATTCATAGCTACAAAAAGAAGCTAGTATCAACTTTTCATTGGAATATTGTAATGTTTTTGATTTACCTAAAAATATTTACAAATCTGTGTTCGCTCCCTGGAACAATGTTGATTGCTGAATGTTATAAAGGTCCAGTTTCGAATCTCAGTGTCCACAACACCCACAACACAGTAAATTCTCGTGTGGGGCTATGAGTGTAAAGGGTATATTTACGACAAGTCAAGTTATGTGGTTAGGTTTAATAAACTTTATAAAATCAGGTCTCTAAAGAAGAAAAATTTTTGAAGACACTTTTGTCACCAACAAATTATTATTGACAACACCAAAGTTGGCAATTTTTCTTTGAGACACAGCTTTACAGTGAACTGTCATATCATCTAACAGTAGCTATGACAATGAAGGAAGCACTTTGAGGAAACTTGTATGGTTAATGTTCCCTAAATATTTTTTTGTTGAAAGCATGTGAAGTACAAATCCCACCTATGTGACTAAGGCCCACAGTTTTCTTTATTTTAACACATAACTAAACAAACCACCAACTAACTAACCAGCCACCTTATGGTAAGTGGTCACTGTTGCTTATGAACTCAGCCAGCACTGGTTTAGGTGGTGTGATCTTTTTACGCCTTTCTAGAAGAACCTATGTCGTAGTCCCTAAAGGAGACCTATCCTTCTGTTCATCAGTAATTGGTTGCAGACACTTGCAGACTAATTCACAATATTACCAAAGGTGTATAAAATTTAAATCACACAGAGAAAAACAATGTTCTACTCTATTTCCTATTAACCTCCTCACTTTTTTTATAAAGACTACAGTTACTGAAGATTTTTCATCAATGACTTTCTTTTTCATCATTTACTATTGCTAGGTGATTGCGTACTTTTGTATATATTGCCAAAAGCAGTGCTCATGTTTGTGTCTGTTTTGTTCATTGGGGTTGTTTTACAACGTAACTGCAATCTCTACTTAACATTATAAGCACAAAGTTGCTCTTTTTGGAAAATACTTTGTAATAGTGAACAATAGGGCAAAGGTTTTGTCTGGATGTCAGGTACTATCAAAAATCAGGTTTACCTTGCCATTAAGTTTGTTATTACATTTTGTAGAACCAAGTGCACTCAAAACATTATACATATAATATGGTGATGAGTGCAATTGAGTAGTGATGGTAGTAGTATCTAGTTAAGCCTATATATACTTACCAGTCAATAATTCTGATATTTTGAAAGAGGAATGTTTGTGAGCCATTTGATCTAGGGTAGCCATTAGATGTTCTAAGTCAAGGAGTAAGGCTTCAGCATAGGTGTCTATAGGATTTGATATTGGACCAAGCGGTTAGGATTAAAGTGAATGATGTGTATCCATGTGCAAGACATGCAAAAGAATTTTATAGTGGTAAGAAAAACTTGAAAGCAAGTTTGTTAGTAGCATCTACTAATGTCTTTAGCAGAACTATGGTAATTTCTGAAGAAGTCATTACAAAGTCAACATTGTTGTATCATTCTTATAATACATTAATTAGTATATCTAACAAAAATTGGTAACAAAATGTCAAATTTTAATATAGATTTATTAATATGTAATATTAGTATTTACTAGCATTTAAAGGTACAGATTGTATATATATTTTCAATTATTTGCAAACATGTTCAATAATAAAAATGTGCTAATGATAAAACTTACATTCTTGTCCATCAGATGTAAAAGGATCTGTCCATGTTTTGGTTTCCCTATTTGTATTTTTATCCATATTCTGATCCTCAGCATGCATAATATTGGATTGCAAAGGTTTTTGGGGTTGCAGGGGCGCAACAGTCAAATTTACTGCATACTTTGGCATTCCGTGATTCCACTTAGGTCCAAATAACTAAAAAATATGAATGATGTATGATTAAATAGACCTGGGGGGTTACTCATGAAATTAATTTCAATCAATGGTAATTGGATTTTTGTCATTTCATACTTTGACAACTACACTAGCACCTTATTTTTCCAATATTGAACAGATATTGCAGAACTAAACAAATTAAATGACATCTATTTGAATGACAATATGATTAAATTTTGGTCAATCCAATTTTAACGCAATTTTGTACTAGAGTACCAAATCATGTTACAGTTCAGATTGGACTGGAATTGGACTTGAAATTGAGATTGTTTTCTTGAGTAAGGCCAGAGATGTATTAACAAATAAAATGGTTATATCTTAAACTTACAATATTTCTTGAATCAATACATAGAGCTTTTAGTAAACTTTTTTGTCCTAATGAATTATTCCAATTAACCATATATGGTTGTCTAACATCAGTTTCCACTAAGTGTCCCCAAGTCTCATTGAGTAAGGATTCTGACTTGATTTCCAAATTACTTTCAAGTGCTGAAATTTCTGAAGTGAAAATTGAGCTGAGTACACTATTTATGTTTTCTATAATCTGAACTTCACTTTCAGGAGTATAAAGATTTAAAACTGAAACTCCTGGAGGTTCATTTCTGACCATGGCCTTATCTGTATGCTCTTTGGCAGATGATTTGAAATCATCGAAATCACTGAAATCATCTGTGTCATCTACAGGTGCATCATCTTTTCTTATTTTAATTTCACTTTCACCAGTGATATCAGCATTTTTTTGTAAATCATCTTTATCACCATCAAAATTGGCAGTAAAATCGCCAAATTCACAGTCATTTGAAACTTCAGTGTCCCATGGATTATCACTGTATTCTATTGTAGAAGCAGGGTTGTTTTCTGAAGATATAAATTGAAAACCATCAAAATCACCAAAATCATCTGCCAACTCATCTGTTTTACTTTCTGATATAACATTTCTTTCATCTATTATACTTTCAAGCACATTTTCATCCTTTTCCTTTAATTTTGTGTCCAGAACTGTAACTCCCTGTTGGTCTGTGTCACATTCAAATATATCATTTGAGTTTTCTGTCACAGTTGATTCAGTGACATCTAAACAAAATCCATCCATTATATTTTTATTAATTTCAGAATGTTCTTGTATTTCAGTTTCATTTAAAGTCCCTTCCACATATGTTTTTATTTCTTCAGATATTTTTTCTTCATCCTTTACATCATTACTTTCAGATAAGTATTCAGGTAGAATGTCAGTATCATTTTCAACAGCTGAAGCCATTGATGTGTCCAATTGTATAGTAATTTTAGCAGGCTCTGGGTCACTTTTACTTGTATTTGAAACCACATCATTTATAGGTAAGTCACTTTCATCTTCTAGTTTTAAATTTAAATCTTCTATCACAATATCTTCAATTCCTACTTTATTTACACTGGAACTGTTACTTTCAGGCGGAAGACCTATACTGATTGAGGTGTCTTTTAATAGATCATTAGGTAATTTATTTTCAGCCTTTTTACTAATATCTGGGGACCATTTGTCTTGTATATTTGTAGAAGTAGAAGTGGGGTATATAAAATCAGAATATGCTCCATAACTGTAACTATTGTCCTCATCATCTTGTGATACTGAAAAATAATAATAACTTGATCAGATGACACATACCAGACCAGGTAAGTTACAAATTACATGCATATTACACAATTTGTAACAAGGGTAGTAAGGTCACATTTAATCAAACGCAATTATAAAGAAAAACATTTTTCCTTCTCTACATTGGCAGGAACAGTTATGTACCAAATACACAAATTGTTGAAATTTGTAGTTTAGATTGTCTTCATCAACAAAGCGAAAAAAACTTACTCTGAAGGTCTCAAATCCAAATGTAGTTCAAGTATGTAGTACTATGTAGCTATAAGGTTTTGAATTACATGCTCAGATGACACACAAACTTACAATTGTAATGTATATCGAAGTCCTCAGCGTCTCTTTCGTCTTCACATTGTTCGGGTGGCGGAGGAGTGCTACAGACAAGTGGAGGAATCGACATTCTTCAAAAACAAGGAAATTGTGTTCGTAGGACAGCAGATGCTATGACTATGTTACCACTATGTTACGACTATGTAACACATCTGGACATCTTCTTTATATAAAAGGATTTGCCTCAAACTTATTTACACAATATTAAATACGACTTTAAAGCTCGGACAGCTGTTCATATTAATTGACAAAATTTCCTTTTTATTCTATAAACGACGACAAATAGGTAGGTACTCCAACCACGGTTGACAATTGACACACAATACGACAGCTGTGCTATCACTGTCATGTCATCATGTCATTCTTCTTCATTCTATGCACTGACCTGTATACAGTGTATAGGTATACAAGTACGCTGGACTGACGATAAGCCGGGCCATCGTGAGGCGATTTGATTTTCGCCATTTTGGCGCTGATTGC
>DWIY01001151.1:0-10667 GCA_018248615.1 Erynnis brizo brizo
GACCCTTAACCTTATAAAAAACAAAATTTGGATCGGAAATTTAGTGCAAAGTTAAAATCTATTTTTACTGTACTACTTCTAGTTTCGGACGAAGCAGAAATTAAATGGAATTACCAAGTACCGAGTGTCACTCGACTGCATTTGAAAATACAGCATTCATCAACACAAGACATGATATTTTAACAAGTAATGATGGCCAAAGGATGCTATAATTTATACAAGCGAATACCAAACTATGCTATAGTGTAATCGTATTAAACTAGTTCTATAGTTATTAGTAGATTGTTGTAGGATCGATGTCGACGTCTCCTGACCCGCATTCAGGGAGCCATCGGTCAAACAAGTGACAAGAGAAGACAGGCCCTTTGAATCTCAAGTAGGTGGGTACGCCGCAGGAATAGACTGTATTTATGATGAGCTCCTTGCTCTACATTCAATAATTTATTTACATAGCCTTATAAGTTTAGTACCTACCTAAATAAAAGGCCAATTTGTTCTCACCAATAAATCTCATCTTATTTCAAGGCTTAGGGATACGTATACCTTAATTTTACATAAGTATCCCTTTTATCCCTACTTAGTATTAGGTACGTTTAGGTTTCCCAATATAACACCAAGATCTCAAAACTTCTAAAAATCCATGATATTATTCTGTAATGGATTCAAAATTTACCATTTAAACTAATACATTAATATTCTCTTAGATACCTATTTAGATCACTATACCACGCATAAAAATTATTTTAGTACCAAAATTGTATTCCTACTTTTTATTTTGTAAAGGCATGAACACTAATAAAATAGATAGCCTCTTCCATAGATGACTAGAAATTTAATTAAAATTTATAGGTACAAAAGAGAAATGTTTTCCCATTTACTATCACGGCTAAAAAATTGCTAATAAACGTCTTATAAAAAAACAATGAAAAAATGAGAGAAATGAAAGAAAACAAAGTCAATTTAATAAATATAGCTAATCGGGCACATGGTGTACAACAAAAAAAGAGCTGCTAAAATATACGAGTAGGTAGTATTGTTACGAATTTAATAAAGAAATATTTTGCACAAGTCTTAAACTCCAAAGTCAAAATATTGTTTAAACGTAAACAATATTCTGCGTCTGCAAACCACACATCTATTCACTGCAAGTTTCTAAAGTTGGCAGACATTTATAAACCTCTCACGAAAAGTAGTGCAGCGCCGAGAGATAAAAGCGAAACAAGACGGATTTTTTCTCCAAGACGGTAAATGTCAAGAATATTGTCTTCCAAGCTATAGCAGCAAACGCAGCACTCAGGTTAATGTTATATTAGAAGAAATAATCTAAGAAAACAAATACTTTGAACAGAACTCTCGCGAAAATTGAGTCTTGATAATTTTGTGTTACAAAGCTAGTATAAAGATAAATGCTGTCTTAAACTGTAAGGTAAGATAAGACTCAAGTAATTTAAAAAAATTGTTAATGGTAGGATAAAATTGACTGGAAATAATTATATTCCGTGTCTTTATTGTTCACGAAAACTAGTGCAGTGCCGCGAGATAAAAGGCGAAACAAGTCGGAATTTTTCTCCAAGACGGTAAACGTCAAGAATATTGTCTTCCACGCTTTAGCACCGAACACGGCACTCAGGTTAATGTTATAATAGGAGAGTGGAACTAAGTAAACAGCTACTTTCAAAGCTTCTCGAGACACTGTTTGGATAGTGTCACGTCTTTGTATACTGCTCGTGCGAAATGAATTTTACATTTGAAGAAACGATGTTTGCTCATTTTAAGATAAGAATCATTTTAAAAAGTGTATTATGTGAAATGAAAGGATAATTTTAAATTATTTCCTCTACTACTATGCGTTAATAATTATATTTTTTTAGGGTTGGAATAAAAGCTAGAATTGTGTTTCTTTCTATTCTTAAAATTTATTTATCATTAAACAACAAACTGAATGCTCCTCTCCTCCTCCTCTCCACAATGATTGTGAATTCCAAATAAATATTTTGCTAATTAAGAAATATGATGTGAAAAATAATTCAGACAGTAGGTAGTAATGTGTATAATCTACAAGCGTTACATACAAAGCATTATAAATAAAAGGTACAATAAAAAGCGTTATAAATATAGGTCTTCTCTAAACGCTATAAACGCTACGCAATTTTTTTCACAATGCGGGTAGCTGACATGTTCACATAATCTTTTATCTACCCACGAATTGAACACTTCCCCCATTTAAAAATTGAAGCGCGCTCAACGTAAGTATTTACGGTGCTCGAGCCACGAGGTTTCATCAAATTACATTTTTCAAAGCTGACGTTCACTTTTAACAGAGTTCATTTTTGTTCTGACGCTTTTTAGGTCAACACAATTATGTCATAACCAGGTTGTTTATTTTTTGCTTTAATTAATGAAGGTGAAACATTGTAACATTTTGATGTATGTAAATGGTGTGCTTAATCCAGACACACGGTGGTGTATCAGCCAAGTTTGACTAAAACGAGCTAAACGAACCTTTAACACGTTTAGTGCCTTTGACACGCCTAGCGGACTCTTGCATTAAATGCGGGCTCTCACGTAAAAATTATTTTACATGCGTACATTCTTGATTTTCTATGAACACCTATAATATTATTTTTTTGTATTTGCTGAAGTTTGATTAAAAATATTATAAGTTCGTTAAACTGTTAAGTGCCGGCATAACAAAATTTCTTAATCAGTGACATCAACTATTTCAAACGTCGTTTTTACTGTATCTTTAAACTTGGCCCCATTTCTCACATTTATGTTTTTGAATATGCTTTATACCACATACTTATTTATTAATAACTTGCAATGAATACGTTATTATGTTTGAGTAATCTTTTAGTAAACAATGCGCGGTGAATTTTCACTCAGTAATTGATTGATGAAAACTGACAATTTCACCTATTCATATTGCAAACAGTATAATGCAAATTTGCTATCAATTTAGCTTTGATATTAAAGCAAACAAACTTTAATATTTAAGAATAAAAATTTAATATTTGTGAAAAAGCGACAACAAATTTGTATTATTGAACTTTTTGCTCAATATATTTGTTAGAAATCTTAAAAGCACAATTATGGTAAATATTCGAGCCTAATCATATAATTTGATTATACTGCCTTGTAAAATGTATTTGGTATTCTATGAGATACCAAAAAGTTGAGCTCGTAAGTTGTCATGGTAATTTGGACATATTAAGTTGAAATTAACATATTTCTTTTTCATTCCTTCCATGTAAGTAGACTTTGCCGTTTAATTTCCTATTATATTTTAGGTTACTTTTTTTAGCCTCGCATTTGAGTTAAAAACAATTTAAGTATGTATTTTTGTTGTTGGAGTTGAAAAAATACTCTAAATGTGCACATTCATCATAATAAGTCGGAGGTTACCACATTACTTTTCTTCCCCTGATAAAGTAAAATTTTATTTTTAGCATTCAATTTCGCAGTTCAGTTAATAGTAATTTCTCCGATTTTCGACTCGAATAGACTCTGTTTCGTAAAAGGCCTTCTTTTAAGGAATACCTAACGTAGGCCCACACGAGTTTTGCCTATTTCAATATTAGTTCCTTAATTAAAGCTATTAGAAGGCAGTTTCCATAAATCGAATTCACCTATGCATATTAATGCCTTTTCTTCATTAAATAGGGTAATCATAAATGCAAATCGCTGAATAACGACCCAACTTAAGTGTCTTAAATGCATGCTTTGCATATTCATGCAGAATTCTCTGCGTGTAGGTATCATCTTACGACTTCCTTTTAGAACTTAATATCAGACGTAAGAGGTGATAATGAGGTGTAAAATTATGTTTAAGATACAAAATTTCAATATTATACCTGTTACATTATTATTATACATATTGAAATATTTGAGCTGCCAATTGTGTTTGTACGGTCTAATCTCAAGAACGGCCGAACTAATTTGAATGTAATTTTCACTGTTGTGTAGATGAAAACTCTGAGCAACATATTATAGGATTAATAATTTTAAGTAGATCCTTAAAAACATAAAATAAACACCCACGTTGGAAAAATATGGATTGATAAATATTGGATTTGGATTGATATAGCCTAAAATAGCCTAAATTAAGAACAGGGCGACGCCTGTTGGGTCGACTCTTTGGCATAAAAGTTTTGCGGTATTTTAACAATTCTAAAAATAAAAAATACTTAAACTTTTTTAAATTTCAGCATATTCATAGATGTTCAAGATACATGTCTTCATATTTCAAAAAAACATAACTGTCTGTATGCCTGTCTACGTCTTATACAAATTTGCAAATGAACATGAAACCAAATTGAAGACTTCGTGTCTCGAGGCTTAGTTTGAAAACTTCGTAGACGAAATAATTGGAGACATTTAAACACGCGAAATTTATCAGCTACTTAATAAAGAAGTTTAGTTTGGAACTGAATGTAAAGGAACTTCTTGTTTTTAATTAATAACGATTAACTGTCAAAGATTTTACAAATTATTTTTTGTTAAGATAGTAAATCTTTTATTATGGGAATATTGCAACAGAATGTCTGTTATTTATAAATATACATAGGTAACAACTTTAAAATATCAAGACGGGTTCGTGGACTCTCTAATTACCGGTTTCTATACACCATTTGAAACTGCAAATTCAAGCGAGTATTTGAGATCGCAAATTTGTATTCGAGACACACAACAAAGTTCATTTAAATATAAATGTGAAACCTTGCCTCCGGTGGAGCTGTCTTCAGTTAAATGTAGAGTTATTTTTATAGAACTACTAAGCGTTAAGAAAATAATGGCTTGCTGATCGTTATTATAACACAACTTTTTAAGAAAATGTCATTTAATAAATTCACTAAATTCAATTCCACAAAAAGGCTTTTATTTTTCTTTGAAACACTTACCGGATATTGTTACTGTAATAGAGGCAGCTCAATAGCTTAGAATACGGTCTTAGTCGAAAATTTAAGCAACCTGCTGCAAGAAATATCGTGAGGAAACTTGCATGTCTAACCGTACCCCATTATGTTCTTGTATACTACGTATAGTCTTCCAATCAGCAATAGGTCAGCGTAGTGGACTAAGTAAATCTTTCTCTTTGTGAGAAGACGCCGGAGCCGGTCATTAATGTTTTTTTTTGTGCCAATGTACATATTCATTCGCTAAATATTTATTAGCCTACATTGTAGGAAGAGACGGCTGTTCATTTGAAATTTAGAGCAGGAACAAGTTCTTACATACTTTAGATGGCTAGGTACTCCTAGCCATCTAAAATTTAACATCTGTTTTATACACCACGGCTATAGCTTTAAATTTACTTTTGATATAATACGGCTGAGTTTTTGGCAAAAATGTGTGAATTATAGTTGCACAAATAATATCAAAACTTTTCAAACTTCACCTCACGTGACAAAAATCTCCTATTTTTGTCCTTGATAAAGCTATCAAAATGAATAAAAAATGCACTTTTACCACTTTTACATAGCTTGATGCCACATGATACTTATCTAAACAATGCACTCGCGTTTCCATAATATAATAATTTAGGTAGGTAGCCCTTCTCGATAACGACCCTAATATATTTCCGTTCATTATGAAGCGAAGCGAGGAGATAAGGCGATGCGAATGAAATCGATCTGGGGTTAATTAGGTCCATCTACATTTGCGGTCATGTGACCGAGTCCAGTGGGGAAGCCCGATCACGAACGGTTGCGGGATCCGGCTTGGAATACCTGAAGCGATAATAATATATTATGTTAGATACGGGTATTCGAATGTTATTTATGTAACAGTTAAAAGTTAAGGGTTTCACATTTGAAAAGGTTAAAAGTTTTTATCAAGGACATCTAATTTGTAAACTTTGTAAATATAATTTTCTTTTTCGGCGTCACTTATTTCAGAACCAAGTTTTCTATTATTAGCTAATATTATGATTTTGTCCAGTTGTAAACTATCTGTGCACCAAATTTCATCCAAATAAATTACACCGTTTAACGTGAAAGAATAAAAGACATTCGTCCCTTTAGCCTCACTAACCCTTTTTCGTATAGGTACAATTTTGTTCGTCAAATATTTCGTTGCAAGATTTCAGATTCGATTTCAAGTCATTGACAAGGGCCCTGATTCTGTTGACTTTTTATCACGAGTAAGACACGATTGTCGCGATACGTAGATATGTGAATGGTCATACAGAATCAGAGCGAAGGTTCAATCAATTTGGTTGCACGACTTAGCGCGTTCGAGAACCTTTGACATGGTCATTTTCAATTTAGATACTATAACTTCTTCTTCTATTTAGATTTACTTACAGCTAAAATATGCACATAATGTCATAATATATTTTAAAATGCAAATAAGACATGCTGTCGTCTTATAATTTCCTTTCTACTTTTCTACAATTCTTGAAAAGAACACAAGTCTTAAAATTTGAATTTAAATTCGGAATACCTATGCGAAGTCCCGTCCAGTAGCCACTCGATTTTACGGTTTACTGCGCACAATGAAATGCAGATACTTCTCATATGATCCTTATTCTGAAAGGTGCAAGAGTTTGAATATGAATTCTATCTATTTAAACGATTGGTATAAATATTCTATGAACGTTTTATGCCTTCATTTTTGCGTAAATACAAATTTATTTATTTTTTATTGTTATTGATATTTTCGAACAGTATTATTTTTTTGTAATATATTATCTATACTTTAAACCAGTTTGAAATTTGTAAACCATTTTACGTAAAAGCTTTTAGCTCTTTTGTTTCTAAACCATTTTTATTTCGGCCTCTTGTTTGCGTTAACCCCTTTCATATTGTATAAAATATTGAGCATGTAGGGTACTTACAATAAAAACCCTTTGTCATAGTAATCTTCCCCACGTGTCCCGTGTGTCTATTTATTTCCCTGGATACTTGGAATTTCATCCAATATTTACTTGTGAAAATGTATCTTGCCAGGACTCTATTTCAGACATGAATGTTAAAATGTTTCTTATGAATTTATTCCGCGTGATTACTAGTAAACTGAAAAATTTGACGTAGTTTTATTCTGAGTTGAGAGCTACTGTTCTTTTGAACGTAATCCTTATTCTGAACATCCATTATCTCCGATTTTGGAGGAAAAGAGGAGGTCTTCCGCCAGGCGTTGTCACTGCCTGGGGAGTGGTCATTGTTTGAAGATACGTCTTCTAATTGGCCAGTCTCAGTATGACGCCAGTGACGTATTCTATTGTTCTTTTATTTGTGTCGTCATAATTATGTTGTCAGCATTTCATGTCCTCAGAAAGATGTCCAAAACTCGCAAAAACTTGCATGAAGTCCAACACTAGCAATTGACTAGGGTGTTGAACTGGTTCTTCTCATTCTAACAGAAAACCCGACCCTGCAACTGCGACCCTGGTTCACTGATGGGTTACAGATAAGTTGCTATTTATGTAGTCTTGTATCAACAGGAACTTACCAACTTTCTGTTTGACATTGGAACTGGCCTACTAAACTACTTATTCTCAGAAACTTGGTTTGTACTAACTCGGCCAGTCCCCTACTGATGCGGGCACATCTACTTTGAATGCTCATAATGAACTATATTGGCTTTGGTCCTCAGAAACTTTCAGATACTTTGTATGTATTCGCTAGAGAGCACGTTAAGCTGTCTGTCACAGTTGTTATAGATAAAAAAGGAGTCGTTAAACTTTCCGGAGGCACTCAAAGTGGTTTGTAAACATACAATAGTTGATCTAGCCTGCATGGAAATACTTACGTTGGATAAATATATAGAATGTGGGTAAGGATCCTTATCCAACAGTAGGATACCAAATAATTTAATCAGACTCCTACCTATAAATACTTCTGAATATTCCTATTTCACAGTGCAGCTTTTAGGTTTCCATACCGTTCGAAGTGGCAGAGGTACTGTAAGTTTTATTTGACGCGAGCGTAAATTAGGTTTTCGTTTCCAGCCAGCCGCAGCGAATCTAACATTCACGCCATTCAGCCGACATTTATTCAGCCTTTTCCTTTTATTTTCAGGAGCAAAAAGTGTTGGTCCGTGAAATAATTTATGTATTTTGTTACGCCAAACAGTATACCTATGCCTAGATAAAAGCTGAAAAATTTTGGGTATTCCTCAAAAAATCTCATCTATTTTTCAATATGACTATAACTCCGGCTTACGCACGTTACTTTTTCGGGAAAGCCCGACTGACTAATTTCGGACCCGACAGAGGAGGAATAGTTTAAACTAACGTGAATAAGCCAGTGTTTTTTTTTACGAGAAAATTTATTTTTACTGGTATACGAGTATTGTTAAGTCCACCAACCTGCAGTAGGCCAGCTGGTGGACTAAGGCCTACATCCCTCTCATTGTGAATGGAGACCCGAGCCTGTAGTGGGTCATTAATGGGTTACTGACGAGTATTGTTAAAACTTTCAGAATCAGTTGTAATATTAACACAGTTGCATTTACATCTATCCTCCTTTCTTGTACATATTTGAAGCTCAAATTCTTGTAAGGAACTCCTAGTTTAAAAGTCAATGACTAGCCTTTTTTGTCCAAGAATAGCGTTGTGAACAAAACAATACACTTGAGAGTTTTCAACGACCTGTTAACGCCGTCAACCTACACTTATCTAGCTTAAGTATTATTGAGATTCTTCCAATACAAAAAAGAATACAATGGTAAACTGAGCAATGGGACTGTGATAGCAATGGGATATTATGATAATAATTCAATTTAAATTATCTTAAATAAAGAAAAAAAACAATAAATCTAAATCATTACACACTAGGAAGTGGATAATATTTTTTCTAAGCTGTCAGATAGATAAAAATACAATCTGTAAGTCAACAGGGTTTTGGTGTAGGTCCATGGGGACAGATGAAAAGACGGGTCGCGGGAGGCATCAACACTATAATTGACTGAGAAAAAAAATATGGTCGGGACTCTACGCAGCAAGAAGCTAGTAAAAATATTTCTGACGGATCTATCCAAAGGCCCATCAGTAGGACTGTTAAGACCTATACGAACTCATCATAAAATTCTAAAACATTATATAGTAACGGTATCGCTCAATACATCTTATTCTGTACCGTCTGAGTGGTATTAGGCCTAATAAACTTTTTCTAGGCTCCAAGACGGTTATAAATACGATCTGTCAACCAACAGGGTTTTGATGTAGGTCCATGGGGACAGATGGACAGACGGGTCGCGGGAGGCAACGTTTTTTGTCCTGTGACAAATGGCCCTTCTTCCGACCCGGTAATTGGCCGAATTTATGGAATAGAAGAAAACTGTTTTGCCGCTTGGACGCGTTTGTGAGTGCCTCAGATATAGCTAAAAGGTTTTTCAAGTTACTAAGGACAGGACGAAAATCCTTTTCAGCCATTACTCATTGATTTGGACTCCGTGCGTTTGATAAATAGTCTGATGTTTATCAATTTTATACCTTCTTTTATTTTAGTTTTATTTCCATTTTTTTTTTAGATTTTTAGGTGATGTTTGTAGATCGACGCAGGTATATTGATATTAGTTAAACGTTTTAATTAAGTTCAATGCCAACATAACCGGAATGTATACAGTATACACCAATAAGAAATCTGTTACGATATGGAACGAATTTTATTTGTAAAGTTAATTTTATTCAAAATTTTTGGTATACCATTGATCATTTTCGTAGCCGTCTCTTTATAACTAAAACATGATTTATATTAAATTCGACTGAATCGCTTGATCGAAGAAGGGGTTGGTTGCCAACCAGTCTATTGACTGCCAGATATTCACAAGTCGTCTAATAAATCTAGTTTGGTTCCCTTCACCTGATTTATGTTGCGATAGTATTTCGAAACTGCTCGGAAATTGTATCAAAGCGAGCCTTGGTGCCAATATTTTATTGGCAAATAATAGTTTTCGGCACATTATGATTTCTAAACGACTTTCGATAGTAATCTTGTCAGTATTACTTTCATTAAATTTATGATTCTGGTCTGGTCTACTTCATATTATAAAATATCTTCAATATGGTTCTTTTTCTTTCTTCCCGATCAAGTCTTTTGTACAAATTTGGCTTTGAGACATTAATCCATAAAAATCAATGACGAAGATTTATTTGATTTTAAAATGCTATCTAAATGTTACGTGTTTCATATTTTTCAAAGTAATTACTTTATTATACAGTATTTCTTTAGAAGTAGTGAGAGAATTAATATCTTAGTTCATTTTTCTTGACATTGCAACAACTAGAGCTCTTAGTATTAATCGCAGCAAAGAAAGTCTTAGCAAAATATAAAAGGTTTGAGATTTATTACTTCTCCATTTACTATGCAAAAATAACAAAGAGTTTGTGATCTTAGAACTTTCCATAAACACGAAATTACATCAGCAAGAGAGAAAAGATGTTTTTTATGAAAACTTCAAATTATTTATTTATTTTAATGAGCTTTTTATGTATTATTTTAACAAAAAAATTGAAAACAATAGATAGGTATCTACTATCCAAAAGCCTATTGAGTAATTAGCTTTCGAAATACATACCTACCCATACCTAAAAATTAATTAAGTTTTTTGTGAGGTCTTTTAATTAAACTTCTTTCGCGTTGGCAGAATGGTGAAAATTTAAATTTCTTACAAAAAAAATAAGCTATTCTTTGAGAGAAACCATTTTAATCCGCACCCTCAGC
>DWIY01001152.1:0-10667 GCA_018248615.1 Erynnis brizo brizo
ATCAATTAGTCTTTTTAAAATATTTTCCATGTACAGTAAAATCTTTTCTACGATTTTATTATATGTATAGATTCTGCAAGTAACCTTTAAGCTTAACGAGACTTAAGTTACTTATCGTGAAATTTACAAAAATTCTATCAACTAGAAGAGATGGGATAGTTCTTTGATTTCAAACACCTACTGAGCATGCTCAATAAGCAATTTTATAAAATAAAATGAGAATTTTTTTCTTTCTTTTTCATTCGCCAATTTGAGAACGAGATCCCGCTAGAATTCTCATTAAATCAGGTCGTCAAATTCATAAAGAGTTTCTAAGCCTATTAATTGAGGGCTTTAAATATCTAGTAATAGCCGCCTTTAATCACGACTATGCTTCATTAAAGGCCCTTTAGGGCTCGTTCCGTGCATTTCTTCTCGATTTCTTTTGTTTCGCTCGGAATTTTGATTACAGAGGCCATTATGAGGTTTTATTAAAATTTCAGAAAATCTTAAAGTAGATCGATTCTGTAGTAACTGTATAGTGTTAACTGTCAAAATCTGTGTATGTGAAAGTGTGTTGACGATTCATTTCATTCAGACTACTGTCTATCAATCTTCTGTTGAAGGAGACCAAGCAATCGATACTTCTACCAATTTAATCTATGCCTCTAGTCGTATGAGGTCTTAGTCTATTGAAGGAGAATCTTTTAGAAGATACCCAATGTCACGGAAGAAACATTGAGGTTTGTAGATTTTTTAAACACTAAAACCCCCAAAACATACAGGGAGGCTCTAGGATCTCCGAAGAACGCACTAGTACCTAGTAGTACCTACCGCTGTTCGAAGTAGGATGAGACCCAGTACAATTGGTTAATACGAGGACCTAGGCTTCGGCTTCTACACGGTGATTAAGCCTATGTAACAAAATGAAAAAACAGTAATTATTGCAAAGGTTTACCCGTTTGCAACATCATTTTGTATTTCAGGCACGTAGCTGATGGGAAATCATTCGGGATGGAAACTTCATAATGTCTTCTGTGTAAAGGCTCTGGAGCAAATGACTGAAGTTGGACGACGCGGCATTTCCGATCGATCAAGCCCTCCTTCCTTTTCCTATGATTAGTATTCATCAACATAGCCTCGCGACTAGTTTATTCGTACGGTAAACGTCAGTCATTGGTATACTGTCTGTTTTTGCCGTGAACATGAACAGTACTATCGTCAAAGTATTCGTAGTATCGTCAGTCATTATTATGTCATAATTTAGTCTGTCTTGACATCTTCCCATGCTAACGGAGCTCGAAACGATTACTATACGAAACTGCGTAAGTTCATGCTCGAGGTCCCATAACTACTAATGGTACACGTTAACTATATGAATACGTTGATGACAGTGTCCATGGTCACGATCGTAATCAATAGAAAAATTAATTACCTAACGCTGAAAATTAAATGTGGGATGTGCGACAAATTTTTATAAAAATCAATTATTATTAATTTTCGTTGTAGATCCATTAATCAACAGCGTCCACATAATAATATGAAATTAAATATTTAATATTGCAGCATTTTCAATTAATCAGAATTCTAGAGGTAATTTTGTATTTTGTGTATGTGAGAGAAGTGGTAGGAACATCGTAATGACTTCAATATCAAATTATTAAAGTCGGATATTGCGCTTCCGGTCGATTACGCTTCTTCGAGCGTTCGGCTAATGTGTTTGTTAGGTAAGAGTTTTGATAAATTACAAAATTAGACGAACTTTAAACTTCGTAATTAATCTGTGTCGAGGTTTCTGAACAAATTACGGAATACGAATATCGGGGCTTTTCTAATCGATTGGTTCTCTTCACATATTTCAAAATTGTTTCATTGTGAAGATACACCATTTACTTTTACGTTCAGACACCAATTGGTTCACTTACCTTATGTCTTAATTTAATGGTAAATCGTCGTTCAATTAAAATTCTCATCACATTTAATGTACGAGTAGGTATCTAATAGAAGTAATTCATATATTCATAATGTGTTCAATTTCTGAGGCAATTTACTGAAGTTCGATATTGCGGTAGTTCCAATCGATTAAAGCTCCAGTTATGCTTGTGTATTATGTACTTGTGTGTATGTTAACAATTGTATGATTAATTCAATGACATTTAAACCTTGTTATATCTTGAGTGTCTCAGTTCTAGGTTTAGTTTTCAGTTAAAATAACATTAGCATAATGTATGTATTCATATTATATTGTAGGAAACACATTTTAACACGATTTAATCAGCTTGGTATATACCTACGAGTATGTAGGTACCTATGATAGACTTTTTGGGCGTAATTTTCACGCACTTTGAAATGTAGGATTAAAATATTATAATTTTAAAGTTAGTTTATTTAAGATGTAAAATATAATGTTGTGAAGCAAGTTCTTTAAATTACAACAAATGCATTATTAGTTAACTACGAAAGAAAATCTATCATTCAGCAATAAAAATATTCTCAGCAAGCAACTGATAAAAAATTGCAAGATGCATTGCAAATGAACTTTGATTCAGCATGAAGCCACGAAAGTTCCGCTATAGAATGAATGATTTTCAAATAGGACGAATTATTCAAAAACCACAAGAAAATTTTCTTGTTACTTGTCTTTGCGGACGTTTCTATTTTCAAAATATTATTTGAACTAGTTTCTACTTATGACACTTTGACAGCTTTCTCTCTAAGGTTTCAAAGGTAATAATTATAAATAGTTAAAAAAAACTAAAAAAATACGCTATTATAGAAAATCCAACTAAAAAATGTTTAAAATATTGAATTGTCATCGGTCCTTAATAAGTTTGCCAAATTTCGAGTTAATTCGACGTTTTGTTGGGGGTGGAAATCATGTTCAAAGATTCCGTTACATACTAACATACATACGTCTGAAGCTAATAAAAGCGTATTAAAAAACATATCTTATAAGTTTTCATTTCTGCCGGTACTCCCGGAGTGCAACCCTTTTTTTAAGGCCATGAACATATAGACCAATATTTTAAATTTCAAAATAAAAGTATTGGCAGCGTTCGCATTTATGGCGTCGTAATAAAATTCACAACAGCGTTTGAACGTATATTTTAGAACGAAGCATCGTTTTCATAGCCTGTGTAAAAATGAAAAAATGCCGTTAAAATTTGATTTTCATTTTATGGAAATTGCGGCTGACTTCAAAATATCGGTAGTGGCTTTATTACCTTTTGTTTCATCAGGGAAAATACATCCGCCATCCTAATAAACCGCCGTGATGTGAACCTTGTAGTATCTGGGCAAAATAATGACAATATACCAAACACAGAACACAAATTAAAAGGGGTTATTTTATAAGGAAAATTAAGATAGAGATTTATTTTGGTCTTTGGCCTCAGGTATCATTTAGATTTGTCGTTTCATAGCTTCTTTCATGTGACTATTGAAACCAAACTTTAGTATTGTTTTCCCCAGAGGCATTCTGTAACTAATATATTCGTATTTCAAGTCCCCAGTCCCCACCTAAACAATTAAAATAACTTGTCTCGTTACGATATTAAGACAAACAATTTAGGTACTACTTGCCCCATAAGACTTTTGAGACCAAAACAATGTATGACTTTGGCGAAAACATTCTGGAACTTTTGTTGTGAGACGTGAAATAATATTATTATCTTTTAAGACACATATACCTACTCATTACTTGTCCAACATTGTTATAACTTATCCCACACGACTTCTGGGAAAACATAGAACTTTTGGCTGGTACCATAAAACTTTTGAGACAAAACAAACTTACCGCTTGTCCCATGTGAATTGTGAGAACAAAACGTAAATGGCACTTTGCTCCATGGGATTTGAGAAAGTTACAACATGCCCCATAGATTTACTTTATACCTTATAGCCCAAGAGCTGGCAGAACTTTTTGAGAAATGTATCCAAAAACCAAAAATATAGAAAGAACGATTTAAGTGAAAAATAGTGTTTGAGGCGTTTTGAAATTTTTAACAGTATTAAATTTAGTGTTGTAAAAAATGAATCCAGGACATTGAGTCGAGCTTATAATGGAGGTTTGAGGCATGTCAAATTTTTACAACTTATATTGTAAATGACTATTTTCAGGCCATTTAGCGGAATTTTAAATAAACATTCTAAAACTACTCAAACGCTTTTTTTTAGTTTGTCTAAAATCCAACAACCACCAGCCAGGTCGACATTTTTGGTATTTTACGATACGATTTTATGATACCTCAAACACATCTCGAAAAATGACTGCTAGCTCTTGGACTATTCTATCTCAAGAAAACAAACGAAAATAACGCGAACTTTTTTCATATTCCGCTCCTTGTCACGTCAAACGTAACGTAATCAAACCCAACTCAGCAGTCAAAAATATTATCTAAATAGTATTTGCATGGCAAATTTAATTTTGCGCACTTGCGTTTAGGCGCAAACAGTGGATGCGTAATGAATAAAACATGGCTGCTCATACGTCGCTTGAGCTGGCTTTCGGCGGCCGGAGAAACAGCGGGTAGACCAAAAATTGTTTGGTTGTAAGCGTACCCACTGTGCCATGAAATGATTCCTTAGAATAATATTTAGCTAGAGCTTCATTTCAAATCTGATAATTCAATGTTTTGAGTTGTACCGTGTGTGAGTGCCGTAACTTGTTTTCCCGCTAGCTTTTTTCTCGGCCTACCCTAGTCCGTGCGTCGGCATCATGATCGGCCCATCAACCTACGATTTTCTGCATTTTATTTATTTATTTTAATGATTACTTTGTGCAGTTTTATTAAATTCACTTAAATTAAAATGAATTAAAATCTTTGACTTTTTTTAGGATTTCACAACTTGAGACGTCGAACTATACGCACCAGGGTAATTAGACCAACATGGTCTATTGACGTGGACTAAAGCCTATATCCTTCTATGTAAGAGGTGAAACGACCCTGCATTAGATGACTGGCTTATTACCATTTTTTGCTTTTTGTTTAGGCAGACATATAAAAGTATTTTATGTTTCCATTTATTTTGTATTTTTATGACGCAATCAATTTTTTTCGTCATCTATGTCTTTTCTAAAAGTAAAGCGTTTTCTGTGGCCGCCAGCGAGCGAGGCAATATAGAGCTTTGACGATTTTCTTTTAGAATTTCAAGTGATTCTAAAGTCCTTCAGAGTTGTACAGCGGGATGCATTTTATAGAAGCGCTGCATTTTATCTATGTAAATAGGAAAAGGGTAACGCTGTTATATTGAAATTTATGGATTCCGAGACTTTGTCTTATTACGTTACATTTACTGCTTTGAAACCTGAAGTGCTTTTCTTTTATTTGCTTGTTCAGATTCGGATAGATTGAAATCATAGAGCTGAGCCTTTTGTCGTTTGGGACTTTGTTTGCTGTTTTTGAAGAACATTGACAGTTAAAACGTACTAGAACTTAAACATTTTCATCCAACATTTTGAGGCATCAAACTCTTTTCATTGCCAATTTCATCCCCTACACTAAACCTTTGGCTTAACTCCTAAGAGCATAAAAGTCAAGATAGATTTAGCCATTAATCAAACTCTTTCATTTTCTAAGACACTACTGAAAGAGCTTCCCGTGTAGGACGGGTGTTTGAATCAAGTGGAGTACAGGTAAGATCGACCGCAGAGGTATATTCATTTTTACACAGAAAAATATTTTAGATGAAGTTATTCTAGGCATTTTAATCAACTTTTAGTTATGATGTGGGCCTTTTTATTTATCGGCCAACTGATTGAGTGGTCACCGTCGCCTATGATAAGCAGGGAAATTGTCAGGACGTTGCTGGCTTTAAACTTCTGCTACCTTCTTAATTCTTCGTCAAGTACCATGTTCTTCTTGTGTTTCGATTGCGGAAGTGTCGTTTCCTGAGAAATTCAATTTCTTCTATTTCTATTTCTTCTATTCTATGTAAAACCACTGATATAGTTTTGAATTTTGAGTTTGACCGTGTGTTGCTACTTAAATATACAAAGAGGAAAATTTTAATAAATTAAAACCATATTGTTACTAGATGCATGCATGACTAAATTACACATGCAAATATTATGCATACATGATTTCTCCACCAGATTGAATTCGAAACGATTTAGAATTACAAATATGGACTTAATTTTATAGCCAAAATTAATTAATTCAGCATTTGGCAATAATCAACAACTCTTTTTTCTTATTTCCCCTTTTCTCTTAGTGTTATTCTTATCCCGAAGGATACTTCTGTTTTGTCTTCAAATATTTTTAAGATTGGAGCATATTATTAGCTTATAAAAAATTATAAGAGTTCTTATATATTAATTTTTCGGGTCTGTTTATTACCTCCATGATTATTTGCTACAATAAGTTGAAAAAATTGTGTTATACTTTTAATAAAATTTAATTGTATCACTAGCTGTTGTAGTAAGCTCTAGACTTCTAGTGCTTTTATATTTAATAAGATAAATAGTACCATAATCTTAATTGGAGCGATAGTGCTACATTAAGTTAAAATCGCAATAGATTCGACAATTATAGCTAATCCGCCTTCGTGATACGAGATTTTTATTTATTCAAGATTTACGTTTACCTCTATCGTAGAGCTACCCTGTGGCCAAACGTACGTAATTGAATCCAGCGCTGCAGAGGCAATCCCCTCAGAGATAGCGCCGGCAACGCATTTGCATATAAGATGCAACGTTAAACACGCGCGCTTGAGACTCCGTGTTTAGCTTCAAGTATGTTTTCAATTATAAACCCTAATCGTATGATTCATAGATTAAAAACTAAAATTTGTCATACTTGAGGATAAAGCAGGCATCGACAAAGTGCATCAGAAAATTCAGCGCAAGTACGATTTCTCCGTCTACCAGCATTTGGTCAGCTTGATGATAGTACTTAATCAAATCTAAGCTCTGAAAGTGGATTCACAGATAGATAAATAGAAACACATACTTACCTCCAGGTAAAGCTGAAGGCGTTATTTGCTATATGTTAATAGATCGCAAACAATTGAAAAATCCGGGCGCGATCAGATGACCCTAGATGGATGGCCACGTTGAGTTGTTGGTCCCGGTTGATATCGATAGGTTACTAGTAGAAGAAATGTCCTCGAATGGTGATGTTCTAAGCAAAATGAATATAGGCCGCCCGCCGACCAGGTGGACTGATGACCCGAAGAAGACGGCGAGATACCGCTTGATTCAAAGGGCCGAGGATCTGAAAAAGTGGTGTCGATTATGGAAAACACATGATCAGCACTACGAAGGGTTTAACAAAAGTAGTAAAGATTATGCTCTTAGAGATTATGCTTAATCTTCAGATATAGCATTTGCATTTCCCTCCTCTATAAATGCAATAATCTCGTCTAACCGTCTAGCTTTAGATATTTTTGCATGTTCAAAGAGCCCTGGCAGGTAATTTCCTGTCACTTCTCTAAAACCTCGCTGGAACCTGAACCCGTTCGATTTGCAAGGAGCGTTTGATCTTTACGACTATGAGGAACGATCTTAATGATAATATTTCTGATGTAAAATTGAGTAAGATTCAAGATATGATGTGGGATCGAGGATATTGACTTAAGTAAGGTTTTTATATACAGAAATAGAGTATGTTTGCAATTACGCAACTTGAGACGTATTTGATGGTGTCCGTTGAAATTTTTAGAAAAATTTCATTTGTATATTCACATTCAGGCATCATTACCCTATCATAGTAATCGATTTATCGAATAAACGATCGTCCAAGTCTATCGCGTGACATCAAAAGACATCTCACTAGTCCAAATTACTATTGTGAAAACTCGATTCGAACTCATCTCGCTCCAGCTCGCTCATAGTGTTCCAATCGAGCGCAAAACCCATCCCCAGTAGTAACGCTCATGAAATATTAATAATACTCAAACGTTCAGTTGCCCGTTTGCCCGCCAAGTTTATACATGTAGAGCTGGGTGTGCAAACGAATACCAACCTTATTTATTTTGACATAGAGTTCAAATTCGATTGAAGTGCTTATAAGGTAGGTGTGTACTATGGTGGAAAGGGATACTTACCTAATATTTCTCGGGTCGCGGGATATGCTAATGCGGGATCCCCAGTTCGGTTTAGTTCGGCTTGACCCGTCGGATCTTAGGGCCGTTATAAAATAACATTTTCTCCCGTTTTCAACGTAGAATTAATTTTAAATATCATTTTTGACCCGTTGTTGCTGGAAAATAATAATTTTGTGTGATATGTGTGTCTCTTTGAGACAGTCATGGCAATGAGGGAGAGAGGGGTAACATGAGCATGCTTGTCTATCTACAGATGGTTATAGACTTCCCATATACGTCACTAGGCCATCTCATCGTGCAATTTCTAGGTAATTCTAGGGAATGTTTTCTAGGATTCTATGCTTGTTGTAACTGCGTAGTTAACCACTGTACGATACATGCCATTAGATGAGTTTTAAGGTTTAATTTGAAATATTTGAATAAATAAATAATAGTTTGTATCGAGTATTTTCTCATCAATCATGGAAATTAATAAAATTCAGGTTACGACCTAATTCCAAAGTTTGTCTTTTTTAATAAATAAGTTTTTAATTGCCAACTAGCAATTTAATTACAACGTTCTGCAAATATAAAAATTAACGCTAGTTTAAACAAATTGGTAACGTTTTGAAAATTAAACACGTTTTAATTTTCTGTTTATGCTGTAACGACATTAAATTAAAAATAGGTCATGCTCAACTCGCTGGAATCGAAACAGTTCATTCCACGGCGACGTGGAATTCGAAAATTAATATGTAGGTATAATAAATATGTTTTGCATTTGAATATTTTACAAGTAGGTGCAAATTTTAAAATTTCAAATAATTTTATATGCGTGGAAGTAAAATTTAAAACAAATAAATTATTTTATTATTCATTAATCTGATTAGTGTCATAAAATTTGTGTACCATAAATATCATTTAAAATTTTCTTTTTTGCCTACACAAGCATTCCATTCATTGTGTTTTATGTAGTGCTTATTCAGTTTAGAGATATTTTTCATCATTTTATTGTATTTATTTTAATTTACAAAATATAGGATTCGTAAATGCGATTAAATTTTATTCAGTGTAGTACACGTAAATTTTCTTTAATACCTACTGAGAGAACCTTCATGACACAGATACTTTGCTTTATTTATTATTCACTTTGAGCTGTTTTTGACCAACCTTCCCTCAGGTTATCTCGGGTCAAAGTTGAACCTAACTCTTTGAAGCCATATGGTTTCAACTATCTTTGTTAATATACCTATTAAAAATTTGGTCTTTCAAAGAGCTATGAAACGTAAGAATGTTATCATCTGAAAAAAAAATTCGCTGTCATATTACTTGTACTTGTACCTATTGATCTATTGTCTGCAATTCATTCCTGACTCAGTACGGGATCCAGTTACCTCTTACGCATTAATAATCATAGCATGTTAACATTTTATAAAAAACCAAAAAGATTACTAAAGACTCCAACTCTTTAAAAAACCATTTAATTTCTCAATTTTTTTTAATTTTTTTGTACAAATTTTACAATTTTCGTTTCGTACACTGAGAGTCAAATAGCTTAAACTCTTTCAGTGTAATTAGTCAACGAGGTCTAAATGAAATCATCATTTTTATCTTCATTAGTAAAATCTCAATATGTTTACAAAACAACTATTCTCACTACATCAAATCCTTCAACCAGTCGATTAAATTTTTTTAAATTAATTTGAGTTATTTGAATTGATAGAAGCGTCAGTAATCGAAGCTTTAAATCCGAAGGTTGTCAAAGGCATTCCCAAGGGCATTCCAGCGATCTGTTGGCAGGGCTCCAAGCCAACTCGCGACAGTAAGTGTTTGCAGGTAGGCCAGCGGTCCTCAAAGGTTTTCTGACTAACGAGCGATGTGTGAAGTGTTTGTTGAGAGGTTTGAATAAAATTTCTCGCGTTGGTCAGTTTGAACTGTTTTATGGGCAGTTCCAGTAATATACTATTGAGGGTAGCTACAATGAATCTACAATGTTGTGGTTATCAGGCATAGAATTCAACCTCGAATTGAGGGGTCCGAGATCGAATCTCAGTGGCCCGCACCAATGACTTTGTAAAAAGTTATGTGCGCTTTACAAAATTAAATATCACTCGCTGTTACGGTGAAGGAGAACATCGTGAGGAAAATGTATGCCTGTGAGTTTACAAAAAAAATTCAAAGGCATGTGAAGTCCACTAACACGCAGTGGGCCAGAGTGGTAGACTAAGGCCTATATCCTTCTCATTGCGAGAGGAGTCCTGACCCTACAGTAGGTCGTTAACGGCGGATTAGGGTGGCGGTACGGTTCACGTAAATCATGTTTGTATACAGAGAAAACAGATCTGTCGTGCGTAAATAAGTTTGTAATATTATCATTGTTTCCCGCCCGCCTTCCCCCAGGAGCTCCCTCATTTGAATACACCCTGTGTGTATTGTGCCCGAGTTTTTTCCGCGATGTTTTCTTCGAATTATCGAATAATATTTCTGTTCGGTTGAACGCACAGATATAGCTTTAAGTAGATCACGCAAAGGAAGGTAATTTCGAGTGATGCGCCGAATAGTGGTTTCACCGAATAACCGAATACTGAATATTATTCGGTTTAACCTTTACCGAACCGAATATTCGGCCGAATTATTCGGTTGTAATTAAATGTTGACTAAGT
>DWIY01001153.1:0-10666 GCA_018248615.1 Erynnis brizo brizo
TTCTGAAGATTTATAATATTACGATGAGATATGGCACGTTTACCTAAAACCTATCAGTCTTTCTTTATTAACAATAGTTCTAAATTCTAATTAACGGTGTCTATTTACAATAACAATAGTTTACTTTGTTCACTTAATTTGGGTTTATCTAATTATTCTTTATTTTATTATATTGATTGTATTAAGCATGAAAAGGAACATAAAATCAGTACAATACAAAGTTCTCCACTTTGCTTAAATACTTAAAAATAATAAAAAAACATTCGTGAAACAATAATATCGCCAGTTTATTTATTACATATTTACAGCGTGAACAATTATTTATTACTATAAAATAGATGTTATTTGTCGATGTCATGCATCGAATACGTCGAATGCTTTCAGTTTAAGTTTTTATTAAGATTGAACTATTATACCACACTACCATTAATAAGTGTTAACCTTTATCGACAGAGAATATCGCATACTCATCCTAACTAATGTTTCGTGAACATTCGTGATCTATTTTCCTTGCATAAAGTTAAAAGCAAACGCTTATAAATATTATTATTTTAATGGTAGCACGATAGGAAAGAACCTCCTATGGTTTTTAGCAAATATATGTACCGATTATAATAATGTGATTACAGAAATTTTGCTTTCTTTTTTTTGGGTATTTAAATGATATCAAATTGGCAAAGTAAATTTATCATAAAGTACCTTTAAGGCCCATACTGATACGTGATATGTAAACAAATTTGTATAGCTTTATATGACATTTTTCAATTACGGCCTACAATATTAATTTTAATGTTAGTCTTTAATTACAAATTGTAAAGTATGAAAATCAATCCTTATATCAGTTTCAACTTTTCCAACAAAGTTTATTAGAACTGTTATTAAAATTACGAAGCTTCTACTCTTTATTGACTTTTAGCACAAAATTATGTGTTGTCGTCACTTCTTGGCACTACAGTATAGTCCGGAAACATGACTTAATTATCGCGTGTCAGCTGCTGATGAGAACTGCTGCGATGACGATGTGGGATGCAGTCTTGACGACGTCGGCGCTCGATGACTGCGTCGACTCGTAATCTAAATACAGACGTGTTTTATAGAGAACAGCATTTGTAAAGACAAAGGACGAACATTTAATAAGGTATGAGTTGTGTACTGGAATGACTTTTAAATAAATGAAACCATATAGGTAATACTGTGATCTGATTTTAAATATTTTTCTAATTTTAATATACCTATGCATAAAATCCTAGAAAACTGTAATAATAAACTTTTTTAACGTACCTATATCACAGTAAACAAAGTTATTGACAACTTTGTTTACTGTGATGTCTTCAGTGCAGAAGTTCCACGACTGAATTGTAAATTAATTTATAATCAAACTTTAGATGTTTCTGCCATAAGAATCATTAAAAAATTACGAAAAGTAACTAATCCTAGATATATCTCTTTTCTTTTAATTATGAAATGAAATCTTATTGGCTGATTACAACAATCATTAAATTACATTACAGCCCTTGTTCCGTTCCGGTGTCATGTCTTGCGAGAGTCAAGCCTTGATCATAATGAGCAATACAAGAACTAAATTGTACGAGTGAGCAGGCAGATTGCAGAACTTGAGACAAAGTTTGATGTCATTATAGCAATTAAAGGAAAATGGCCATTCACATAAATAAATGTCCCATTAAATGGATTTTCTTTTACATTTAAGCCAAATCCTATTGGTTGATTAAAACAATCTTTTGCAGCGCAGCCATTGTTCCGTGCCGGTGACAAGTCTTGCGACAGTCGAGCCTTGATTATAACGAGCGAGAACTATTGTGCGAGTATGGAGGGAGGGATGGCTGAAAAAATAAATGTGTTGGCATAAATTTTATTTCCTCCCGCTGCAAGAAATAATTGGATAGAAATAAAATCTGCAGAAAGTCTTAAACGTGGAGCTTGAGCAAAATTACTGTGATAGATGATAGTCTAAAAATTGCTCTAAATGTGCATAGGTATTCCTAGCATTTTTTTCCAACCGTTATAGTCTCAATAATTAAAATAAAGAATAAAAATATTGACTCACTTGTTAAACCTATATCTAAAGACATCAAAGTCCGACATTGCCGACCAGATTAAATGAAGAAAATATTTTCCTTAAGGCTTACAATGGTATATTACTACTAATAGGTAAAATCAACATTTTAAAAAGGAATTCGCGAATATAATTTAATTTTCAAACTAGTAAATAAAACGTAAAAAGAATTGTCACTACGTTGATAATTAAAAATTCCCGATGAAAAATTGTTGAAGACTTTATCTAAATTATTACAACGCTGGGCGATGCATTGTTCCACTAAACTAAAAAGTCTATCCTGAATCTGCTAAAGTATACGGAACCTTAATTATAACGAACGACGAGTATTATTCTCGCAGGCAACCTAAAAGGACAACTATGGAAACTTGGTCATACCAAAACTGTTCGAATAATTTTAGCACGAAATTGCTTTTCTCTAGAAATAATGGAAGTGCATATTTCAAAGAAGTTAAAGGATTTGAGATTGCTTAGTTTGCAAAATGAACTACTATATTAGGATTTTACTGGAACAACAAAATAGGAAAATGTTGAATGGTGCAAACATAAATATTTACTTTCCGACGGAATGAAAAAAGAAAAAAAATTACAGTAACCCTCCATTACTGTTTATCAAAGGTAAGTTGCAAACTTGGTCTGGGAGCTTACTCACCAACATCTTTCCATTCTTCAATCTCATAATCTCCAATAACTCTATTCTCGGCAGAGCTATCACGCCAGCGATTCTTATGTTTACCTGTTAAAATATATGATTTAGTTTAATAACTTAAAGTAATGAATGCATGATAATTGCATTCAAATGAAAGCAAAGCGTGAATCGTTAAGTCAACACAATATAAGCGTCAAAGAGATTGCAGAGGAAAACCCAAATCTGTAACAATAATAACCTACATTGGAAGTCAAAGAGCAAACAAAATCGCTTTTCTCACAATAATATTACTAACGACCCAATTGTACGGAAGCATTGGGCTACGGCGGCGAAACCAATAAATACAAATCTGCCATCGACCTTTCTCCATTGAAGCCTACAGGAGGACGATGGATGTATAAAAGGCACGTGGGGCAACAAAACTTTTGACTGTTTTGCCTTTCCAATAGCGGTTTCCGTGGCTATATTGAATTTCAAAATTTTCCAATAAGCATTTGCGCACGGGAAAACGAGATGAACATGAAAAATTAATCCTGAATCGAACCCATCGGCTGCGGAAGGGTTTCATGTTAAATTCCGACTTGTGCGGTGATTAATTTATCCTACTGATTTTCTCTACAAGGCAGCTATTGAATTGAACTAAGAATGTCTAATGAGTAGGTACGTATTATATTAATTATTTATCATAACCGTTATAACTATATCTCATACCAAATCGTACCTTTTTTTCTTTGTGGAAATGTTGGAACGTAATTGACTGTAGTGCTCGTTGTAGACGGTGCAGGTATTTCTGTAAAAACGAAGAAATTACTTTTTCTGTGCTACACGACCGTATAGTATTAATAAAGACTAATTTTGAGCCTACACGCATATAGTATCATATGTTACGTTAATACCCTCTATTTACGCATTGTTACGTACCATCTAGTCGGATAACTCCGTCGGTCTCGCCGAGGGAATTCTTCGCCACGCAGCGATATGACGAAAAATCATTTGAGGACACTTTCTTTATCGTTAGTTTCATCTTCCGGCTGTAGCCATCATCGATCAAGTCTGTTACGTACTTTTTACCTTAAATATTTTTAAGTATAAATATGCAAAATTATAATGTTTATTTTTAACGTTGATGTCATTAGTATTTATGTAAATAACTAAGATTTATATTAAGAAGTCAATCACTACAAAGTAGTATTAAATGTACACCAACCTGATATAATCATGTCTCCCCTATCAGTTGTCCAATAGTTAATCGAAGAGGGATATGCCTCTGTGTGACACTCCAAAGTCACGTCCTGCCCCACATAGGCTGCTTCCAATTGATTTGGGATCGATAACATAGGTGGAACTACAGCCGAACATGTTAATTAGTCATGAAATAATTGGTACAACGAACGACAGAAAACAAACCAAATTAAATTTTCAAATTTTGTGGCCACAATATTATCAATTCGAAAACGATCAGGCATAAATGAATATCATTTGCAACAGTTGTTTTACAACCGACAGAGAGTTGCAATGATATTCGGATACATTTTTTAAACGGTGATAGCCCAATCACTAAGAAAACAGCCTACAAAAATCGGCTCTATTTGAAATCGATACAATGTTCCCATTTTTCTTTTTCTTTCAGTTACTATTATACAACAGAAAGTGACAGTGAATTCATAAGGAAGTGTTGTTGCTTAATCGAGTGAAAGTTACGTGAGCATTTTAGGGATCTTTTAAGAAATGTAGAGAGCTGCAAAGGCGCTGAGATACGGAATGTGAATTAGGGGCAAGAATACCGTCTCATTGGCTTTGGGGAGAGCACCGAGGAGCGACAGGGTAGAGCGTGGTGTCTGAGAACAGATAGTATCGCCATTATCGCGTCCGTGCCGTATTCACGTCAGCATAATGCTCTAATTGGGCGCAATTACGACCGATCCGACGGAAGGCGCCGTCAGGTAGAGACGCTGTGTCCTCGTAAATACTCGTTAACGACTCCCACCTCGAGAAAAATAATATTTCTGAACGCTGACTCCCGCCGAAAGGAAACGATGTGAAAATGCTCACGTACTTATGAACAGAAGAATTTGAGGCCAAGTTAACAGGGCGAGAGAAATGTGCCGTCGTTTTCTTCATGCTAGATGGGTAAGTGATACGAGGACAATTTTGGGAACTTTACCTTATTTTTATCACACTCATTTGGAAAGTATTTTTGATACTTGCGGACGCTTTTGTGTTACAAATGAAATTGTTTTTACTTTATTTGAGGTTAATAAATCTATTAAGGCATTTAAGAGTAAATAATGACTCTTGTAGTATGTGAGTGTGCCAGGTATATCGGCCAAAAATGAAGAAAGGAAAATAGAGCTGTTGAAAATTCTCAAAATACTTTTTGTGGTGTAATAAAGCAATAAAATAGTCGAAAGTATTAATGAAAAAGAAACTAAGTGATTAAATTTGTAAAGTAAATGTGGTTATTACCTAAATGGTATGAAGTTTACTTACTTTTGAGGAAGCG
Source organism: Erynnis brizo brizo (assembly GCA_018248615.1). Lineage (NCBI taxonomy): Eukaryota > Metazoa > Arthropoda > Insecta > Lepidoptera > Hesperiidae > Erynnis > Erynnis brizo. Next base: position 5,227 of record DWIY01001153.1, read on the forward strand.
CTTACTATAAGCCAACTAAAATTATTTTTGTAATTTTATTACGAAAAGTAGGACTATGAACACTTTTATTATTAATTGTAAAAAACTACGACTTAATTTAACGTAAGTATGTAAGTATTAAATTTTTGTTATTTAGGTTTTAATGCAAGTCATTCGTGAAATGTGAGAATGGATGGATGAAAACTGGGTATGTCCGGCATGGTACATTCTAATCCGATTATATTTTGAGCAAAAATTTTACGGCTGCTATATAGGTATTTTGCGCTGAAATAGGTCGAAATAGTTACTATGAATCGTGCTGTGAACTCTATAAAGTCTTTATAGAGTTTATAGTACGATTTAAGGTAGTGTAATTTCAATATTAAAACAAAACATCATTGTTTTATGATAGTTTTAAGAGTTCGTAGTAACCCCCTGTTACTGCCACGTTGATAAAAAAATCACATATCTGTATTAAGATGTGTAAGTAAATTATGTACCCATTTTAAACACACATGAAAAGAAAGCTCGGAATTTGTGTAAAATTTAAATGTAAAGTACATAATTATTATTATACAATATGTACATTTAAATTAAAATTTTGATAAATAAATACATAAATGACGTGGAAAATTTTAACAAAATGTGATATTAATTAAATTAAATTGAAGAAAAAAAATCATAGTTATAAAACGTTCATAATATAATTAAATATTAGACACGCTTGCTACTTAAATTAAACAAGCTGATGAAAATAAAAATAGTTTCATATTAAGCAATGATTAAAAAAGGAGTTTACTTACATTGCACCATAAGATGTACACGTTTGCTTATTGACGGCGGTACTCCGTTGGATGCTATGCACAGATATGCGCCCATATGAAGTCTAGATACTTTGGAGATTGTTAGATTTTCACCATCTACCACATTCACTGTAAAAATATTTATATTGTCATAAAAAATGTTTAAACAAAACAACAAAATATGTTGTTATCTTACTAAAAATATTTTATTTTTAAGTAAGTACATATTTACAAGTAGGGCACTATAAATCGCAATATATCTACATGTACAATAGAACGTTACGTACAATAGAATAGTACCTACATTCTCCTTCCACAATGAATTAAATATAGAAAATTCCATCAACATTTGATTTTACAGCTTCAAATTAAAGACAATAGAGTCGGAACTGAAAAGCAATGGACTAACAGTGGGTACCTACCTACTCAAGAAGTACAATCATGATTTTCCTATTAAGTTAAAAAGTGTCTGTAGTTCAGTGCGGAAGAAATAAGAAAATGCCTAACTGTTTCGAAGTTATGTATTCAATTCACGTTTCAATCTTGTAAATATTTCTGCTATGCGAGGATTGTACAATTTGGTTGTATTGTACGAAACAATTGGTTCAAGTTGTCATTTCACCGGGCGGCCGTCGCCCGAACCATTGTCTTCTCGCATTTAAACTCGACTGAAAACTGAATCACGTCGCTAGCGTGAATACGTAAAAATATCTGCTTTGCTTCAACTTATTCATCGATAATCCATGGTTTGAACGCGAGGCACTCCAGTACTTCTTCGTAATTCTCGTGCCTTTGCGTTGTACAATCTTTTCATTCTGTCTATTTCGTTTGGCCTGAAGGTAAATGTTTTGAACGGAATTGATTGCGTTGAAGTTAGCCTACGGATTTGTCTGAATGGTTTCGGGATACTTGCTTTATTTCAAAATAGAATAATTCTAAAGAGAAACTTTGATTTAGTATTGTTTTATAAAAGTTTTTTTTATTCTGTTTAATTTCGTTGATAAATTAATGGTCTGTAAAACCTAAAGGATATTATACAAATATACATTTCACTGAATTGGTTTTAAATATAATGTAATGAAAACGTAATTTACGTACCAGATTCACCGTTACAGTTGAACTCTTGTCCATCCTCCCGCCGCCACATAACATAAGGTTCCGGGTACCCAGTGGCGCGGCATACCATGGTGACATTGGTGCCTTCCCGAACGACCATGTCCGTGGAAGTCATGTTATCGATGATCATTGGAGGCACTGGCAATAGAATAATAACTATGTATTGTTTATATAATAATATGTCATATTCCAGTGGAAAAGAATTCAGTCTCTTACCCGATACTCTCTAAGTTACGACCGTTTTATACAGTTTAATATCACCTGCTGTAGGTGTAGAAAACATAAAGGTAAAATATATAATAAAATAATATCCTTTGTTATGAAAAAAAATTATTTTATGAAAAATTTAATCAGCAATGCATAAATTACTACAAACATTTGTTGGCCATTTTCCTACATATAAATAACATGACTGCAATGAATATATTTATCACTAAACGTAAACAATGTTTTTAGGAAATTCCCAAGTTGCAGTTATGCAATTTTATTGTTCCTGAGAGTCTAGAGATGTTATCTGTTAAAGTTTGCCTTTTCTACTCTTTCTTACTATCGGCGTGACATGACAACAGTAAGAACATATCTACAGACAGGAAGACCACTCTTTCATGTAGACCACTCTCAAATGTGGATTGGAGAAACAGGCTTTGGGCCACTCCGTATAAGACGTTTTCAAGGCACTCATAGGAATTCTAAAGTGGTTTCTTCTATGTCGAAGCTTAATTAATAACAACAGGTCAACTTCTTAACGAGCAGTTTTTTAATCTGTCATTAGTGAATTTACCTCTCAAAGATGAACAATGAGCAAAGGCAAGCAATGCTCCTGTCCGACATTGCTTGAATTTCGATCGTGATCTACAAACTGAGAGGTTATGCAAACTTGACAGATTATAAAAAACTATTAGATACTGACCTACAACTTGTAAGTATCCCTTCCTTGAGCGCATCGGATCCGTGTTGACCTGACACATGTACCAGCCGCGGTCCACCTCCTGCACGTTCTTGATGTGTAAGTACCACGAGCGGTGGTCGTTGTATGACAGACTGATGCGTGGATTCTGCGTTATTATGTTGTGGTGTATGCTCAGTATGGTTTGAGTGTCGACTCTCACCCATGCCACCTATATAAAAATGCTATTTCAATAATGAACACACAGAGACTATTTCTATAAACGCATAGAAAAATGTAGCTGGTATATTTTAGCATGTTTAGAGATTTTTATTAGATAATTTATTTAATTTTTAAAATACCTTATATGGTATGTTTAAATAGTTAACATAGCGAAGGCGTCTTGGCTTTTTAACGTGGAAAGTAAATACAATTTAGAAGCGCGTATCTTGCAACAAAGTTAGCAAGTATAAAGATTGCGTACATCGTTTAAACCTTACGAGAGAATTCACGTAACATCTACGAAACTTCTTGAGATCCTATAAATATTTCAATTAAAACTTGAAGTAAAATTGTATTTTTCCTTCCAATACATTAACAAATTTACATGATTTTATGTATTTTATCGTTTCGTATTCTACGAAATTCCTCGCAATTTCGCAACACACAATAGAGTAATTCGATAATCTCTTTGTTCTAGTCTACAATGCTACTTTGTAGTGTGGTGGTACGGACTTGTTTACTCGTCAAAGGATATTAAATGGTCTTCTAAATCTGGCTCTCACCAAATTCATCCCGGACCCATATAAATCCCGGCAGTACACGGCACTCCAATTTCACTAACTAGCCGTCCTGCATGATTAATAACTGGCGAATCGTGCATTCTGAGCAAAGTGATATTAAGTTGGCTTGTTAAAACTTTAGTTCCTGCACCGCCCCACTAAAGTTGTATGGAATTCCTCCAACTATGTATCCGTTTATAGAATTACAGACCTAAGGCGTTTGTTTGTCTGGCTTGTCTGGGATGTTTTACGTGAAATGCTGACAGATGTTTGTTTAAAGCGTTATTAAACTGTTTAACAATTTTCACTTTTGGAAAGCTTAATTGATAAATCTTTAAATAATTTCGCAAACAGCATTACTTATTCTCTAAAGTCTCTGAGAAAATGTTCCTGTAGGTACCACAAATCTTAGTGTTTAATTATAGTAGGTGCAGTTGCTGAAGAAAAGAATCAAAGGACACCATGTTAATTCTCTGAATTTCTACCTAGCGCATTTCTAGCCCTTAGTTTTATGTAAATGTCCTTAGTGAATTAAGTCCAACCTTGCTCCTGTTCTGGTCCAAAAAGATAAATAAAAATAAAGAGCAAACCTTGTATCCCCTCAAGTCCTCCACGACGCAAGCGAGGAGCGCGTCACGTCCCACCGTCACCGTTACGTTAGGAACTGGCTCCACGAAGCGCGGGAACAGCGACTCTGTAACAATCGAAATCACTCAGTGTTGCGAATTTCATTTTCTGCAGTTTTCAGAATGGACTATTGTACGGACGATGTATTTTTGAACTGCACTGTGTAAACTCGAAATAGTATAACCGGTGAGGAGTTTGGAAGAAATTACTCAGAATACTAGTGTGTAGTGCTTTTAAAAGAAGAGATTAAATTTCACTTCGCGGCGAGCATTTTATATTTTTCAGTATCTCTCTTATCTTGATTTACCACATGATTTAAAGTGTTTTACTGTTTTTATTGTTTCTGTAACTTGTTAATGACCCACTGCAGAATCGGGTCTCCTCTCACGAGAACAAGGATGTAGGACTTCACTTTCCTTAACACAAACAAACATAATGGAAAACTCTCAGTGATACATGTTTAATCATGATGTTTTCCTTTACCGTTACACCACATGGCATTTAATTTTTTTTGTAAGTGGCTTCTGGTGTCTCTCCTTTTTCCAGTAATAAAGAAGAGAAACAGGAAAGATATCTCAGAAAATAATATCATTTCTGAAATATCTTTGATATTGAGATTAAAAATACATTATGAATATTCGATTTTAATAATAGCAATATGTAGATATCCTTTATCCTTTCAACTTACAGTGTAACAGAAATGTGATGTCCTTTAGATTTGACTTATACAAACTTCACAGTAACCCATTCGACGAAAAGAACAATGGAACGCGAAAACGAGTCTTGAACAATCGGATTCATTAGCAGCTATGGATTTTCCCATGTACCTACCTGAGGTACCTACGTTTTTAAGGATTGTGTGTGACGACATCTCTTTTATATAGTTCTACAAATATGAAGCCAGGGAGCCACTGGATTTATATTTTACGTTAATTAGTTATTTTATACGATGAATAATTTTTTTTAAATTTTATTTAATTTAATGATAATTTATCTAGTTAGTTTTCACAAATGATATTTTAGAATGTTTTATCAAATCAAATATCTAATAAATCTTGATTTAATACTGGCATAGGTATTCAGTCTGTAGATATTTTTTTTATATATTTTTATTTTTTCTTTTCTTTCTTATTTTATGTTAGGTAAGTATCTTATTATTAATTGTTTCATGAATCTATACATATAATAAAATCGTAGAAAAGATTTTACTGTACATGGAAAATATTTTAAAAAGACTAATTGATTTG
>DWIY01001154.1:0-10664 GCA_018248615.1 Erynnis brizo brizo
CAAAAATTATGTAATAAATACGTTATAAATAATTATGTACCAACTATTTTATACAAAATCCATAATGTAGAAATGATATTGCGCATTTTATTACGCTTTTGTTTCGTTAACACCGTACGTATAGGTGTGCCTACGTTGTAAATTAGTCAGCATATAAAAATAGATTGCACATAAAGATATTACGAAAATATTTGCAGTGGAGATTTTAGTGCAACGCAATCACATTTAGGTAATCGCAGCAACTATTTTTTTAAGTTGCATAAAACTCATTAAACAGCTAGGTATTAAATCGCAATTTCAAATACCATAACATCATTCAAACTAAAATTCAAAGTAACAGTCCGAATAAAATTTCATTCCAGATTAATTCCATATTGTTTTCAATAAGTAATAAATTATTTTGTTTTTTCTAACGCAAATGAAGAAATTCATTTGGACTGAAAAATGAAGTTTCCAGTTGTTACAGATTTCGTTTTAACAGATGCATCCTCTAAGAACCTACGTAAATAAACTCAATTAGTTTTGATTAAAGTTAGTTTTCTGTTATGAAAAAACACCTGAACAATTAAAGTTACTGAACAATTTATTCAAAAACTCTACATAATAGCTGTGATAAAATGAAACGGCTATTTCGATCTATTTTTTAGGGAGTCTTATAGGTACCTACTTTTATGTTTTAATGTGCTTGGGAATAAGGTGTAAGAACATTTTAATGGTTAATAAATACGCTAGGTATAATAAATGTGCGTCATGGTGTCTAAATTTCACTTGAATGGCCCCTTGCGATAAAAATATCCTTAACTCAAATTTACTCAATCAATATTTATCAAGCAGTTTCTGCAGCTCATCACGCACGGTCTTATCCCTTTCTTTTACATTTAAGTACAATTAAAATATGTAAATGTAACCCTTTTTTACGATAAAAACCGTTTGTTAAATTTTCGATATAATTCTACACGCTTAGCCTAAATATTAAGTTGACTAATAAATTTTCTGAAACTTTAATGTAGCAATTAGTATTTTATCTCTAATATTAAAAATATTCTACGTTTTCAAATACACGAATCATAATCATAATCGATATTTTATCATTTTCATTATAGTACATATTAAATCTTCTACAATATAGACGTAGATATATCTATGTGTTACAAAACCGAGAGGCAGTAATCTAAATTTTCAAAAACCTAAGAGAAAATAGATAAAAATAAGAAATGTAAAATATTGTCAAATTGTAATAAAGTCTTAACGCTAAACCATGGCACACAAATTATTTCTAACACAGGAGGGAACGCTTCACAACTGGATTCTGGTTTCATGTTGCTCTTGGTACTTTTTGTTCCACCGAGAAAGAATTTATATTTGTATAATCGCAAATAGAAATCTGAGCAATTTTCGCATATCAATTAAAACTTTACTGTAAAAATTGTTTTTCAAAGTCTCCACACTCAGTCTTCCAAGAAACCTAAATTGTATTGCGTGAATAAATTAAACAGAAAATATTGTGGAATGTGAAAGAAGATAATATTATTATTATGAAAAAGATTGTAGAAAAATAAATTAACAACGGAAATAATGTGTTTCATGGCTATAAGAAACAATTATAGATAGTAGGTGTAACTATGATGTATGATGGGAGAGCAAATACATCATCATCTACTGAGCCAAATTATATTTTATATCGCCTACATCACACCTATACCTACAATAATATTGAAGTAGCGAGATGATTTTAAATCTGACAACAAATTTATTCAATCTACCTATAAATATGCTGCCCCGGACTAGGACGAAATTCATACTTTGTCCAGTTACGTCTAGGATGATGAATGTTGACGATTGGATGTCGATCCAATGTTATGTTAGCTCAAGAGCTCACTCCAAGCGTGCTTTGTAGCTAGTTTTCCAGATTTCAGCCAAGGTCACAGCAGAGTGGAAACGATGGAAGATGCAAAGCGGCAGAGTGAAGCGTTGAACAAGAGACCAAGCGACGAATCCATAAAAGTCGAGTTGAACCTGAAACAAAAATATTTGATGTAAAACCAAGAATTTTAGGAAAATCGAATTAATTTTTTTGGACGAAATTTTTACCGGGTTAGCGAGGACTTTTTGAGCTTCGACAGTGTAAATCAACCACATGGTTACATTGCAAATGAGCAAGAAGGTTACGGCTTGACGGGCAGGCTTGCTGCGTTCCTGTTCCGGGAGGTGCACACGACGACGAGACACGTCAGCGATGAACAGTAACTGAAGAACCACCTAGAATCAATCAACATATCACTTGTGTTATTCAACTAAAGAACAAACCTTAAAACATTTTATAAAGATTTTATTTTACTAAAATTTCAATAACGAAAATTTCTGCCCACCTGAAGAACGCTTAAGCATCCAGTTATCATGACCAACAAGTTGGGCTCGTGGGTAAATGCGCCCATTCCACCAGCGATAACGCTGAACACGGCATACACGAAGAGACCGAACGCAGACACGCGAAGCAAGATATCATTCAGGTCGGACTGCTCTTCAGAACGGAACTTCAGTGATTGCACCCTGCGAAGAGGCTCGGTACAGGAAGAAGGATTTGAGCTCCATTTCATTTCTCTACTTCTACTTGTTATTACCAATACAGGGAGGAACCAAACATGGTGAACCAAGGATAAAACATCAAAATAGTAAAAGTAACAGAGGGTAATGAATGTTAGGTATATCGAAAATAATTGGAATAGCACAGAGACAGTGCGTACAAATGTGTATATTGGAGCCAACATAAAAAAGGGTAACAGGAAAGTATGGGGTGATGAAAGGTAGAAGGAGCGGAAAGAAAAAAATCCAAAATAAAAAATTTAATCTACTAAAATATAACTACATTAACAAATAATAATTATGACCATGCGAGACTGATACTTGTTACATACAAATAAGGTAGAAATTAAATTTAAAACAAACAATTAAATTATTACGTTTCGAAATCGTAACGTTAGAAACAACATAAGTTTGATACTTACTGAAGAATGAAATAAAGATAATATAATAAATGTACTCTGTTAAAATTCATAGCAAACACACCATGACTCACCGTATAAATCCGATCAAAATGGCCAGAATCGAAAGAATCATTAGAGCACAATGGGAGACATCGGCCAGGTAAATGGACAGACGTTTCAAATCCTGGTGTCTTATCAGGACGAAGAAGAGAATCAGACAGATGAGAGAAGCGACCAGGAGAAGCAGTCCACAGAAAAGTCCCTTCGAAGCTCCGGCACAGTCCACCCGGTTACCCCGCTGAGCCGCCGCCAACGCCGCCGCCCTGCGGGAGAGAACAGCCTCCAAACGTCTTTCCAGATCTTCGTCGTTGGCCACGCTGTAACCAAACCCGTACGCATACATCAATTACGCATACGACAATTAATTTCGTCTTGCCATAATTGTAAGAATGAATTTTATTTAATGCTATATCTAAACTTTCTAGTTTGTGAAAACGTGCTGATGATTTGCTACACTCTGTGTTAGTATTATGTACGAGTTTGTTACTATTGAATTTATAATATTGAAAAATCAGAAAAAAATAAAGATAGTAATGACAAACCTGGGATAGCGTCCAATATGCTTCCACATAACGTAGATTACAGCAGCGCCGATGAGTGAGTACTCAATAATAAATGGATAGAGATAAGGAGCTGAGTCGGTAACAATAGTGCCCATGATAGGGTCCCTTCTGCAAACTGTTGTATTATCAATATTGGCAATCAAAGCAGCAGGATTCAGAGTATCGAAGGACTCGAAAATCTCTGTAATGTTGTTAGCTGAAAGAAAGAAAAATATTGAGACATAATAATTTTCCTATGTCACAAGAATTGATAAGTTGTAAATGCAACTGTTTTAAATAAAACACTATAAAAACATGCTTAACTTAAAGACGCTAAAAAAATGGAACGAGTTGTGCACTTAAAGGTACCTACTAGTGTACAATACGAACTAAAACTGCAAATCAAAAGTGCTACGGCCGGTAAAGAAACGTGTATATTGTGGTCGACACTCCAACGACAAACCTGGCGAATGTGGTGGTTCATCTACGCGGTACGTCTCAACACTATTGCCCCACTCGTCTCTATCAGTAGCCAACCATCCTGATGTCGTTGGGGCTACCATAGTGGTCACAGTGCTTACAATCGGTTTCACGGTAGACGAATACAGCCACTGGAAAACTTCCAGCATGGCTGTTTGAGTCTGTGTCGCTTTCTCGGCTTCAATTGTAACTGGTGCAACAGTGGATGTGGTTGGGAAGGGATTGTCATTCGGCCAAGCATCTTTGAAATCACGGCCGTAACCCATCCCATTATCATACCCTATAGTACTCTTTATAGCGTCAATTAACTTAGACTTTGGAACGAAACCACCACCGACATTAAAGTATGGTGAAGGAGTAGTCGCTGAAAATGTAGCCCAGAATGCATTGTTATTAACATACATGCAAGAAGGAATTCGTTAGGGAAAATCAGATGTATCATGGATGAAATTTAGAGTTAGTTACTAACGTCAATATTTTGTTTATTATACCTATATACTTACTTGTTGTTGGGGTCGTTGTAGGAGCAGATGTTGTTGTAGTGACGGCTTTCAATATCTGATCGCCAGTAGATTTAACAACGTTTGAAGCAGTTGATGCAATCGTCGTCGCAGCGGTAGTTGCAGCACCAAAAACTTTTCCAGAGTGTCTCAAAGTATGCTTTCGAATGACTTCTAAAACGTAAAGTGCACGTTAATATCTCAGATGATGCTTTATTAGCTCTCGTAATTTAAAAACATTCGCTTACTTCCAAGAATGCCTTCTCCTGGCACACCCTGAGGGTTCCTTACGTGGTAGTCCGTAATTTCCTTCAGTGATTCTAATACCAGTGTACGAATCCAAACACATATATTGGTTGCAACCACATGCATCAATCCAAACCTTGCAATGACTTTGAAGCGATGAATATTGAGCTAAAATATACAATAAAAATTATTTCTTCTCCTTGTTCAATACAACGAAATAATTAAATAATTAAGAAAAATAAACAATTCTCACCCGTGAATTCATAAATATGAAGTACATTTGCATAAAAGTAAACACCATTTGTAGCACCGGGTTAATTCCCTTTAAAATGAGGAAACACGGAGAATCCGGTGGAAGTTCAAAGAAGGTTCCGAATTCCAGTCCGTTGTAAACCATAGTGCCGAGGCCAAATGCTGTAAAAATATTTAAAAAATATATAAAGTTGATAATTTTATCATGAAGATAAAATTATCAACTTTAGTCAGATCCGAAGTTTTGTTTAGGGATTTGATGCTATTTTCGATCATTAAGATAATCGCATATTTATGTCTCAATTGGAAATTGTAACTCTTGGATAGTGGATGTCACAATTTCATGTTGCTCCTTCAGTTAAATTTCAAAAATTGATGCATTACGACAGGTTTTAAGGGTTTGGGTAGTGCCTTAGTAAAAAAATAATAACCTATAGCACCGATACGAAGGAAGAAACTGCCATGGCTATGTTCATTCTGAGAAGTCTTGCGCCGTCGAACTGGCCTTGCGACGGGTCCAGCTTCCAGCTCCACCACATCTTGTTGCTACACAAAACATAAGAAAACATCGAATGTAAACATTATGAACAAGCTCTACAAGCTGATATTGAAATTCCTACAATCATTATAATTCTTTTGAAACAAAAATAGCCTTTGGCGACCAATATTGAGGAAATAAACTCTGACACGAAGATAGCCTCTAATAGTATTCGTAGTTTGAAGTGTGTAAATGTAGTAGTACTAGCGGAGTCTTTAGTAGTTATTTTGACAGAAGAGATACATACGTATTGTTATTACAATTATTTTTCAATGGACGGAATTAAGTTTATACGTGACTAAATGATATAATCGAAAAGCAAAATGAGTGGAACAGCAGGTAAAACTCAAGCGCTATAATAAAACAATGGAGCACAAACTACAAACAGCACATCCAAAGCTTTCCGTATAATAATGATTACACAATTTCAAGCAGGATGCGTCAAGAGAACCTCACCTGTTCAGACGCATACAATTGCGCCATTTGCATTTGTAATTGTTGTTGACGAACTTTATCGCGCATCTTACGGGGATACACCTCCTGCCCAAATGATATGGAAAAAACAAAAAGTAGCCAGCGTAAACAAAAAAGGGGTCATGCGGCCAGTCACGTCCTAACAAAGCATTTACATAATAGTGGTTTAAAGTGTACACTAAGTAACGTGTGCTAGGTAATAAAGCACAATCGTAAAATAACACGGAGTTTAAATTAATAGTTGAAAAGTAAACGTGTAGTTAACCAACACTGAAAGACACTGGAAAGCGAACGAAAAGGAGAACGGAACATTGTTAAAATAAAAATAACGGATGTGCTGATGATGTGCCGTGGTTTGTTTGATGGTAAATGATGGTCACTCACCTGAAATTGACTCTGTTTCTTGCTTTCTTTGGTAGCCTTTTCCTTTCCTGCATCCTTGTCCTTTTCCTTCTTTCCATCTTTCTTGCCGTCTTTCTTTCCGTCTTTTCCATCTTTACCATCCTTTCCTTCTTTATCTTTGGTCTTCTTTTCTTTTTCCTTTTTCGGTTTCTTCTCCTTTGGCGGAGGTTTTGGCTTCGGAGGGCTGCCGTTGCAACAGGCGCTCTCTGTGCATTAAGTAATAAATCTAGTAGATACAAGTAATCTTACATTAAAATTGAACGTATAAATAACTAACATTTAAAAGGGAGTCTGTTTGTTCTTCAATGCTGTCTCTAAAAGATATTTTTGGAAACCAGGACAATAATGCGAAACGATGTATCAGGAATGTATCTATCGTATATGTAAACCTAAAGCATTATGCAAAGTTATTTATTTAGTCACAACGTCGTGAGTGAAGTGAACTTTTTATTTAGAACCGTTCTGATTACCTTGTAACAAGAAGCAGAATACATACAGCAAGAACAGAATGCTCATGCCATAGAGGTACGTGAAGAATCCCTCGTAGTAGTAGAGAGGCAGGTTGTGTGTGATGACGTCGCTGATGACGTAGGCGATGCACACCACCACCAGCAGCTTCGCGTAGATGAAGCTCGAAATGATGAACAATGAAGTCCTGTAACACAAAGGAAATATTCCAAGGTGAACATGAGAAATGAAGAAATAATAGAAATAGTTAAAGAGAGCAAACTGTAATGAAGGTCACTTGATGATGTGTGGCCTGTTACCCACGGACAGACCTTTCCGAACTCAGATAACGAAGAAATTCTAGCTGATTAAAGCACCACACGTGAAACAAAAGACCAAAACAAAAGACATGAGGAGCATGCTTCACGACGGGTTAAGAGAGCGACGGTAAGGTACATTTGGGCGAGCTATAATGTCTCTACCACCTTTACACTTATTTTGAATAATTCCTACCCAAATTTCAGTTGTTAGTTTGACTGTGACCTCCTTTCCGAAAATTAAAGTCAAGTACATAGTCGACCTATTTAAACTGTGTGTATACAAAGATAGAACTACTTCCGTGTCCATAATTAGAGCACTGCAGTTCAGACAAGTGTGCGTATAATGCAAAAGCCAGAATCGCTTAATTAGGCATTTAAATGAATGATTGATTCGGCTCATAAGGGTTTCAAAGTTCCGATTCGTAAACAAATTAGTTTTGTATTAAAACAGGCTGTTCATTCAGAGTCACGAACATATTTTATTCATAAGGTCATTGCATTTGTTTTTACAGCTAAGGTCAAACATAGTATTAATAAAATGTTCCGCTTAAAATTTTTATGCACATCTCATCAAAAACTACAAATCATAAAAAAATATTAATGAAGAGAATGAATTCACTAATCGCCGTTATAACTACGAAACACATAAATAATAAAAATAAATCCCTCTAGTTAAATCTAAATTTACCGGTAAATATTCAGTTCCTTTTTTATAACTACAAACTATCCGATATCAACTACATAGCTACACATACTTCTTCGACGGCTTCGGTTGTACGCATTTGAGCTCCATTTCTTTGTTCGCAGTGTTATGCTTCTCGGCTATCGCGATGTCGCTGCCCTGCTGCCGGTGTTGTCCCACGGGCAGCGTGGCCATGTTGTCCACTGCCTCCAGATCTACCGTGGCCACCTTCACTTCAGCCTCCATCGGCTGGTGTTTGTCCTTCCCCATTTTCACTCACGGGGATTTAGGAGGAAGAAGGACTTTCACATTGGATTCAGGGTTGGGTTTATAAGGGTGAGGTTTAAGGTTTTTGGGAGCCGTCGACGCAAAGGCCCCGGAAGTATGTACGAGGCGCGGTCGCGATCTGAGCCAGCGGCTTCAACGCTCCGAGAGTTGCGCAGTAATGGATGCTGCGCGGATAAGAACAACCGAAATAGGGGCGGCAACGACCCTCCGGGCGCACCCCATTTTATTTTAAATTGCACTCCTAATAGCCAGAGGGTCCGATATAGGGGTCTTAATGAAGACGATGCATGCCGTCAATTGCAGCAGTGCAGTGCGCTGATACGATTTCGTTTTTGACAAAATAATTCTTGATTTACGGTTTCAATAAAGTGTTTATTTATTTATACATAACAAATATATTTTGTTCAAACTAAAAGTAACACCACTCACCAAGTCACCACCAATCACATTTTTTATCATGTACCTATTGATGGGTTACCACTTACCACGATTTTACCTTAATAGATACAAATGACTTGCAATAAGTAATAGCATAGTGAAATAGATACTAAAATGTGTTTCAAGCTACCACATGGTCATGTCCAACCCTAAATCGGTCTTGAATTTAGAGACCGTTACAATATATAAAAGTAATTACAAATTGTGCGACTAGTATGCTGCGAAAATAATAAAACGATCTAATAAAAAAAAAGAAAAAAATGTGTCAAATGTTTGTGTAATCTAGACCAAAACCGTTGCCAACCCTAAGGCTGGCGGCAAGCGGTCGATAGAGGCGCGTCTCCCGGAGAGGTTTGGGAGGCTGCGCGCGCGACCCACTGACCCGACCCTAAACCCCCACGCCCACTAAAAACGCCCTTAATACTCGGATACTACGCATTACTTCACGGTGAGAAGCATGAATGCATATCGCACCATGGAAGACCATCGATGTTTAAATGCCATTTGAAAGTAATTTGGTATTGGTATCAAAGGACAAAAGGACCCGCGCATGCTCGACCCGGGCTGAATAGTCAGCGATTCTTTAGCCGGCGGGTCAGTGAACTCGTTTGTAAGCACTACGTAACGTATTATTCTATTCACAGTTCCTATACGTGAGGGTGCTTTTATCGCCTTGTAAGTATACTGTTATTAAGTGGCAATTTGCATTATACCTCCACGCTCATCATTCAACATCATTTTAGAGGGTTTAGGAGAAAAATAAAAATACCTATGTGAATAACCACGTCTATTTACCTTTGTTACCTATCTTTATTTTCAATTCAACGAACTGTTTCTCAAATTATTATGAGTAGGTAGTTTCAAATTAAAAGTCCATGCCGCATAATTTTCAAATGGCATTAAGCATAAAAAATTGTCAGCATTAATTAACTGATGACCTGGAGATTTCCTGGCACAAACGATCAGTACAAAAGTATCTATTATAGTTTTGTTTTAGGTTGGACGTCGTCGTCATTGGCTGATAGTGACCACTTTCGATTCGGTGCCTTACAGCGCGAATGCCTCAGAAATAAGCATAATAATATTTTTATATATCGATATAATATCTGTCATCGATAAATAAGTCCTAGCATTCTGGCACGTTAGCTTAGAAGTTTTGCAAGATACTTATTGCAAAAGAAGTGTTTAGCCGCTGTATTCTATTAGAGACAGCTCATTAATTTAATTAGCAACGTAACAGGTACCCTAGTTCTGGTCGGTCGTTAAAATTGTCAAACATACTCTAAACGGAAACATAATTACGTCATGTTAAAGTACCTGCTACAAGTTACTTACCAACTGTAAAAGAAATAGAATTCAAAAGAGCTAGTATTGACAGTGGCCGCAATGGTTGATTGTAAACTTTTTCTTAAACTGTCATGTAAGTACATAATTATGTCAGTTAGATAGCTTAATTACTATTCTGATCAAGGGCAAACGAAAGTGTTTCCCTTTTCCACCGCGAGATGACGCTACATTGACCGCGAAAGCTTTGGCAAGGTTGAGCATCATTTTCTGTTAATTTCCCAAGGACAGGAAAACTGGAAAACGAAACAATTCGGAGGCATAATATAGTATCGAAACAACAATCTATTTGTGTTCTGAGCAATATTTCCGTTGGTGTGTAGGTTTTACTTAATGACATAATAATAATAATATATTAATATAAGTATTCTTACATTTACAATTTAGTAAGATAAGCATTTCGGAAACAATATCTTAGATGTATATATAGGTTGTAAATTTACCTGTATAAATGTATATGCCTGTATTTCTATGTATTATTATATTATGTATTTCTATGTATTATCATGTATGTAGTATTCTATTGATGTACTCACTATCTTTTATTTTCATTAAGAATTAAGGACATCAAATTAAAAATTATTTTGGTCAACAAAAAAATTATTATAAGAAAACAAAAAACCCGACTGCGTGAAGAACAAGAAAGCTAAAAACAAGTGGATAAATA
>DWIY01001155.1:0-10662 GCA_018248615.1 Erynnis brizo brizo
TCTATACAAAGAATACTACGATCCGTTGGATGCGATGCGTCCGATGCTTACGATACCGACCTGTGGACGCTTAGCTTTACGCGCCTGTACGCGCGGATGGATTTAACGCGGTCTCGATCAGTTTAATCACAGACGCTCGCAAGAATGGACGCTGAAGTGGTGGCTGCAATCTGGCTTTTATGGCGTAGACATAAGAAAAAAAGAAGATATTGTGTTCATCCATTTTACGAAGCAGAACTCTTACGGGGCATTTGTGTTATTCTATAAAAGTTTGAGACGACATGAAGATAATTTTTTTTAACTACGCGAGTTACGTTGGCGTAACCGACCCTAGTAGTTTTAAGTAATAGGCTAATTTAGTATCATGTTTAGTAGATAAGGATTCTAGCACCTAAGAATAATTGTAAATTAAATCAGTCTGAAACAGCTCTTTGGCTTGGCCGGTCGTTTGTAATTCTTTTTAAAAACCCTCTAGCTAGGGTCCGATACTTAACTGGTGCAGTCGGGTAGGATTCATGTTTGAATTATCGGTAAATCTCGATAAATAACTGGTTCGCGAGTAAATTCGGGACAACCACGACGCGAATAAGAAAACAACCAACGTCGGGTCCAGCTAAGCCGCAGCCCAGCCGCTACGAAGTCCAGCTTCGCAGCCAAGAAGTACAGCCGCTCAGCGTCAACGATCCAGCAGCCCAGCCAAGAAGAAGACAGACTCACAGCCTGAATCCGGCAATGCTCGTGGGGTAAGTATTTTACTCTGTTGCTCCCGAGATTTCCTTTTTGTACCCATAGTGTTCCAATTTACATTTTGTGTACACCCAATTTATAATGTGTGTTGATTTGTGCATAAATATGGCCCAGAACAACGTAGATACAAAACCCGAGCAAACTATGATGCCGTACGAGACACTATCTATTCTTTTGCCATCGTACGACGGCAACAGAAAGACCTTGGAGTTTTATATTAATAGCGTGGAAAACGTATTAGAGTTAGTAGAAGATGACAGTCAAGCAATACCGATTGCATGTCTAATTAAAAATAAGTTAACGGGAAAGGCCGTTGAGGCCCTATCTCAACATAATCAGTGCAAATCGTGGGAGGACATAAAGAAAGTATTAAAAAGTAGGTTCGGAGAATTTAGGGGGGAGGTACAATTAATAAGCGAATTAATGCACCTCTCCAGAGATAAATTAACGATAGAAACTTTCGGCGATAAGGTGCGAGAATTATCGTGCGCGTTAATAAATATTGATCCAGAAAAGCAGAAATTGTACGAGAAAATGGCAACTGACGTTTTCCTGGATCAACTCGACCCAATAGTATCGTTAAGCATTAGATTTAAAGGTGCGGTCGAGCTTGAAGAGGTTATTATGATGGCTAAACAGGAGGAGTTAAAAGTTAAAATTAAAAAACCGCAGTTAGACAAAAATAAGGAAACTGCACCCCCTAAGCCAATTTATAGATATCCATTACAGAATAATAATTTTAGGCGTCCCTTCCAAGGACCACAACAGAACCTTGGCACGCAGCGTCCTTATCAGGCTCCACAGCCCAACACGCAAGTAGGTGTTAGGCCACTCGCTAATTTACAGCAGCAGATAAACGTGCCGCGACCTAGACCAAACCAACCTCAACCTGGTCCCTCGTCTAGGCCTGCAAGAATAAATTACCAAGAGGAACATGTCAATAACGACATTGATTACGAACAGGAATCCTATTCTGAGGAAGGTGAAAATTTTTGCGTAACCGAAGATATAGACCCAGAAACTTAGTATATGTTAATACAGAAGCTAAAAATAAATTACCCTACATCTATATAAGCGAACTAGGTGGTAGATTTTTATTGGACACTGGAGCTTCGCAATCTTTGATAAGCCCGGATGTAGTCGGAAACCTAAAGATAGCATCGCAGATAAAAGCCGAAACTCATTACATAAAAACACCGCACGGTGTGACGAAACACAAACAGGTCGTTTATATTAAATTACCCAGGATGTTTAAATGTAACATAACACATAAGTTCGTTATGTTTAATTTTGATAAAGATTTTATAGGACTATTAGGAGTCGACTTGTTAGGCTCATTAGGCTCACAAATAGATATGAAGAACATGATCCTGAGAACAGAGTCGGTAAACATTCCCATCCAGGATGACATCAAGTCTTTTATCACAATACATCCGTTATGCGAGCAATTAATAATGTTAGCATGTAATTATAAGGAAGGTATATACGAGTTAGAAGAACAAGAAACGGAAAGTGGTTTATTGTTTCGATCAGCATTAGTAGCTGTAAAAAACGGAATCATTAAAACTACGGTCATAAATAAAACAGAAAATAAAATAAAATTAAAGAAAGGTCACCCAATTAAATTGATATATTTAGAGCCATTAAACAAATGTAATGAAGATAATGATGAAAATTCTGTTTACGTCAACGCATCGTATAGCGATGACCTATTAAAAAGAAACTTAAATAGACTACGAACAGATCATATGAACGAAGAAGAAAAACGGGAAATTAAAAAACTTTGTTATAATTATAGAGATTTATTTTATTGTGAGGAAATTCCGCTCACATTCACTCATCAAGTGAAGCATAAACTAAGGTTAACAGACAACAACCCAATTTATGTACGTAATTATAGACAAGCACCTAAACAAAAGCAAGAAATACAAAAGCAAGTCGAAAATTTATTACATCAAAATATAATTAGAGAAAGTATGTCACCATGGTCTTGTCCAGTGCATTTAGTCGAAAAGAAATTAGATGCATCAGGTGAAAAGAAATGGAGGTTAGTTATTGATTATAGGCGTTTAAATGAGAAAACTATTGAGGATAAGTACCCGTTGCCTAATATTAACGATATTTTAGATAGATTAGGTAGAGCGCAGTATTTTACGACGATTGATTTAGCTTCAGGCTATCATCAAGTAGAAATGAATCCAGAAGATATAGAAAAAACAGCGTTTAGCACAGATAGAGGTCATTACGAATTTCTAAGAATGCCCTTCGGATTAAAAAATGCCCCAAGTACATTCCAAAGACTAATGGATGTTGTTTTAAGAGGAATAGATAACGTTTTAACTTACCTTGACGACGTAATTATTTACTCGGTTAGCTTACAGGAACACCTAGAAAAATGTGAACAAGTTTTTGAAAGATTTAGAAGTCATAATCTTAAAATACAATTAAATAAATCAGAATTCTTGCAAAAGGAAGTTAAATTCCTAGGACACACATTAACAAGCGAAGGTCTTAAACCAAACGCAGATAAAATTGTCGCAATTAAGAAGTTCCCAATTCCTAAAACACAAAAGGAAATTAAATCATTTTTAGGATTAGTTGGATATTACAGAAAATTTATACAGGATTTCGCAAAATTAACTAAACCCCTTACTAAATGTCTAAAGAAGAACGCGAAAATTGAAATTTCAAAAGAGTACGAGGAGTCATTCGAAAAATGCAAGGAAGTTTTAATTAACGCTCCAATTTTGCAGTATCCAGATTTCGAAAAACCTTTTATCCTTACGACAGATGCTTCAGACGTAGCCTTAGGCGCAGTTCTATCCCAAGGAACGGTAGGCCAAGACAAACCGGTAGCCTTTGCATCACGAACTCTGTCATCAACAGAAGAAAAGTACTCCACAATTGAAAAAGAACTATTAGGTATAGTTTGGGCAGTAAAATACTTCCGTCCATACCTATATGGAAGAAAGTTCACGATCTATACAGATCATAGGCCTTTAACATGGATTATGTCTCTTAAAGACCCTAATTCAAAATTAACTAGATGGCGTTTAAAACTAGCGGAATACGATTATCAAATAATACATAAAAAAGGTAAAACAAATACTAATGCGGATGCCCTGTCCCGTGTTAAAATCATTTACAATAACGAAGTAGAATCTGAGGATACGCCCGGTGAAATCCTAGATTTAGTGTTAGATAGAGAACAAGATAACCAGGTTACAGTTAACCCTGAACCAAGTACTTCACAGGTTATAGTGGATGATTTGGAAGGCATAGATATTGAAACATTATTAGATACCTCGGTAATCCCAGTAGAGAATAGAGTAATAGATCCGATAGCAGACCTTTTTAGCCCAATAGCGAGTCCAATAATTCAGGAAAATACGGAACCAGTGTATAAAATCCCTGAAATTGAAGACGCAATTGACAGACAACGCAAACAATTTCATATTAGGAGAACACCAGGAAACGAATACAAGGTAGAAGATAGATCGAAAGGAAAAGTTATTATTAAAGACGTATTCATACCGATAAACGACACAGAACCTCAAATTATTAAATTCCTAAAAGAACATACGATAGCGGATCGTATATTCCATTGTTATTTTTATGACGAGGAATTATTTTCAAAATTTAGCAAAGTATATAAATCAACATTCGATAACCGTGGTCCAAAACTTATTAGATGTAAAAGTAGAGTCACATTTATCGAAAATAGAAACGAACAAATCGAATTAATAAAAAAATATCACGAAGGTAAAACGATACATAGAGGAATACAAGAAACGTACAAACATGTACATAGAAATTATCATTGGCCAAACATGCTACTTTCAGTTCAAAAATTCATAAATCAATGCGATAAATGTTTAAAATCTAAATATGAACGGAATCCATTAAAGCTTCCGATTTCTCTTACGGAAACTCCACACAAACCTATGGAACATATGTTCATGGATTTGTATAGTAGTGGCGGAGTTACATTTTTAACAATAATAGATAATTTTTCTAAATATGCGCAAGCAATCCCATTATCAGCTGCAACAAGCATTCATATAGCAGAAGCATTACTTACGTTATTTTCAATAATAGGCGTACCAAATAAAATAACGACGGATTCGGATCCTAAATTCGATAATGAAGTTATTACAGAAATATGTGAAATGCATAACATACACATTCATTTTACAACCCCTTACAACCCTAATTCTAATTCGCCAATCGAAAGGTTACATTCGACATTAGCGGAAATGATTAGAATCCAAAGAATAACTGATAAAGAAGAAACGACAAATTTAATGAAATATGCAATTATAGCATATAATAATACCATCCATTCAGCTACAGGTTTTACACCATTTGAGTTATTATTAGGACACACAAGTAGTAGAAATCCCTTAGAGTTACATTGCCCAAAGGAATTCTATCAAGAATACGTAAATAAACATAAACAAATAATGGAGAATGTTCATAAATTAATATCAAGTAAATTAGCATGCGATAAACAAGCAGTAGTTGAAAGAAATAATAGAAATACAGAAAATGTTTCATTTAAAGTAGGTGATAAAGTTTATAAACAAGTTGCTAAAACAGCTAGAAGTAATAAATTAGAACCAAGATATATAGGTCCTTACACAATTGTTCGAATACATCCCGAACAGATAGCAGAAATTGTAGGAAAACACGTTAATGCTAAAACAATTAGAGTGCATTTCAGAATGTTAAGACGTCCCATGAATGTTTCAGGAGAATCACCGTCTGCATCACAGCCCTCTGGTTCACCGGAGTCGCCGCGATCATAGAACCTATAGATAGTCATAATGGCGTATTAGTACTTAAGGAAGCAAAAGTGCATCATCAAGTAGATACGTACCATTTAATTGTAGTTTATAATGTCTCGAAAATAAGTGAAATCTATTTAGAAGTATGTAAGGATTATTATTCATTTAATTTTAAGAATCAAAACATTTCGGTTTTTAGGGATAGTTTGATTAATAGACAGCAGATAGAATATTTAATGGACATTATAGAAAGTAAGTTAGTATATTTAGGATCAAAGCAATTAGGAATTGCAGGAGTACGTGGATCAAGGAATAGGAGAGGATTAATTGATGGATTAGGATCAATAGTAAAAGCTATAACAGGAAATTTGGATCAGGAAGATGCCAGGAGATTTGAAAGCCAAATTCGAGAGATTAGAAATTATGCAGTAGCTAGTGAAAGGAAGAACAATCAAGCAGTAGGTTTAATGAAAGATTTTATGACTCAATATAATGATAAGTTAGATAGGATTAAGAAAAATCAAGAGAAGCTATTAGAAGCAATAAGCGAAATAAATAAAATGCAAAGCTACGCTCAAGCATTAACTATTTATAATCAAATTAGAATTTGCCTTCAGCAACTTTACGATAGATTACATACATTAGAAAACGCTATTACGTTTTCCAACTTAGGTCAATTACATCCAAGTGTCGTAGACCCAAATTATTTGATTGCCGAATTAATAGGTGTGCAAAACGATATTGATCTGCAGTTAGCGTACGCGCCCTCGTTACAGCACATACATCAGATTACCAAATCGATCACGGTAAAAGCCTACAGCACAAATGAATCGCTTAATTTTATTTTGGAGGTACCATTAGTAACTAACCATCCGTATGCCTTACTCCATCTTTATTCGATTCCCAATGAAAACAATACAGTCCTTATTCCCAAAAATCCATTCCTTATCTTGGGAAGCTATGAGTTTGCCTATCCTCGCGAGCGATGCCTGCACATCACGGAGTCAGAGGCAATATGTCGTCATGTGGAGTGGCAGTCTCTCAAGCAATCTGAAGATTGTATCGCCCAACTAATTCAACATGAAAAACCTCATAATTGTTCATACGCTAAAGTTAATTACGAAAACAATATTATACAACAAATTAAAGAAAACAGTTGGATTATTATCATGCAGAAGGAAGAAATAATTAAATCAACCTGCGGTAACGACGTCCAATACCAGCGCGCTATAGGAGTGTCCCTGGTTTCCATAGACAACAAATGTGTTGTTAAAATAGGAGATAGAACCCTAAGAACCCACAGAAGATTCATTAGCATACAGGAAAGCATACCCTTACCAAAAACCTATAAAATACCTAACAACTTTTCAATTAACATAAAACTGGAAGATGTCCAGCTGGATTCCCTGAAAGACGTCCTACGAAAAGCAGAGGAGATCAAGGAACCCCTCTACCTGCCTACGGTTTCATCACGACCAAGTTGGTCTTCGATTGTCCTGTACTTGATCATCATATCGATCAGTGTTGGAGCAGCAGCCAGGTGGTACTGGAGATACCGCATCAGCACAGCAGCAGCAGCAGCGCAGGCAGCAGCGTCGCCAGCAGACGAGCAGCAGCAGCAGCAGCCACTGTCTTCGGCACGCTTCTCTCTTAAGGGCGGAGGAGTTACGTTGGCGTAACCGACCCTAGTAGTTTTAAGAAATAGGCTAATTAAGTATCATGTTTAGTTGATAAGGATTTTAGCACCTAAGAATAATTGTGAATTAAATCAGTCTGTAACAGCTCTCTGGCTTGGCCGGTCGTTTGTAATTCTTTTTAAAAACCCTTAAGCTAGGGCCCGATACTTAACTTGCGTTAAAATTAAATATCACCTGCTGTTACGGTGAAGGAAAACATTACAAGGAAAGCTGCATGCCTGAGAGTTCACAAAAAAATGTTATCAAAGGTATGTCAAGTCCACCAACCCGCAGTAGGCCAGCGTGGTGGACTAAGGCCTACATCCCTCTCATTGTGAGAAGAGACCCGGCCCTGTAGTGGGTCATTAATGGGTTACTGACTGACTCGTTGCTGAATGAAATGTTTCCATGAGTAAGTTTAAATTTATTACTTGAAAATTAATTTTCCTACCTTTCAGATTTACTAGGCGTGGGCGTAGGTTTTGAAACATCAGTCTTTCTTAGACTAAAGCTTTATATACCCTCTGAGGTTCTCAGTGGTTAGGTCTCCATTCATAATGAGAACTTAGGCCTTAGTCCACCACGCTGGCCTTCTGCGTGTTGATGGATATAACCGGACTGCGCTTAAATAAAAAGTCGTTACTTCAATTTATACGTTTAAACAAAATAATAATATGTGTTGTTAATATTATCAATTTTCTTTTGTTTGTCGATTGGGAAACAAAGTAAAATTTATGATCCCTTGTATTAAATATATTTCGTAGAGTTATCCAATATTCTTGGATATTCCTTTACAAAATTTTTGGAAGGTATATTATACCTTCTTGAATATCCTCCTAAATAAATAGCTGTTTGCGTAAGCTATCTCGAGTACTCCATTACTTATAGGATTCTCTAAGTCGACGAAATACCATCCAATTTGTTTCACTAAAGCCGTCAATATTGATATAAGGGCTTGCCACTTAATCTTACGGGAGGTTTAGAAATATCTGTAAGTTTTCGTTTATTTTATTCTAGACTAGACTTTGCCCGTGGTTTCGTCAGCGTAGATTGTAGAACTTGGTGCAGATAGGGATAAAAAGTATCTTATATTATTATGTTAATCCAGGTTATAAACTACATGCATACTAAATTTTATCCAAATCTGTTCAGTTGTTTTAGCGTGAAAGAGTAACAAACATTCATGTTTATAATAGAAGTAGGATACCTACTGCCTGCGATTTTAGCCATCATTAAAATTTAAAATATCCATTCAATATTTTAACGCCAAGATCTCAAATTATTACAAAATATTTTTAATTTCACCATCAATCATTATAAAATCGCTTTGAAGTGTGATTCACGGCTTACAACCTTGTAATGAAACGCTTAATAAGTAAGAAAATCATTTTGAAAGAAATTATTTGTAGGTAAATATTTCTATTTGAAGATGTTAAAAAAATCCTAAAATATTATTATATTCTAGGAATTAGGAATTTTAGGAATAGCAGTTATCACTCCAACGCGAACTAGTTGAAATAGAGACATTTAATTACATTTGACTTTTTAAACTTTTTATACTATCAATCTTATTAGAAAATGCGTAATGTTTTTAGTGAAATATGTTATTGAAAAGATGAGAATGTTTCGATTTTGCAGTAAGCTTACAGTGGGATAAATATCGTACTTATGTTGAGGTTATGGTATAGTAGGGGAAAGTGGTCCCTATTCGAATCTCAATTTCAGTTAACTTCCTACATTAAAAGAATTATACGAAATATTGTTATTGTCAGCGTTTTAATATCGAACTTGAATAGAAGATATTATTAAAATAAATTGAAATCCAAGTGGAACACAAAGTGCGGGCCAAGTGTCGTTGTCAGTAAGCCCTGAACAAGATAATTTAATTCGTCAGTATAAATCGGTTTCACTCTGATGGACACAGCAATTAACAGTTTCAAAACTTTCTGCGCTAAACCATTTCTGGTTTTGATACAATTTGACGGAATAAATTTTGCTTTGTTTAAAATATTTTAACTATTTATGTAATAAGTGTATCTTATATTTCTTTTTATTGTTATATTTTATTTCGTGTGAGCCTTCGACAGATAGCATGCCATCATAATATATAGCTCCTAGACCTAGACATTGCCTGCCCAAGAAGAAGACACAATAGTTAACCAATGGAAACGTATCACTGTTACACGCACACTGTTAGGATTCTATAAGTAGTTTTACTTAAAACAACGGTTGAACTACAGTTAAACTCACGTTTGCTTTCAAAAACCCAATATCCATTTAATTCGCATATTCAGGTTTCAAAGTTATTATGGAGACTAAGCTTAAAATTACTAAACATTATAAAATGTATTAACAAATCAACAGTAGCTAATCCCACAATGTTATAATAGGCTTTCGTCAGTTTGCAAGTATAAACATGGCTGTCTCACGGGACTAGGTAAAGTTGAGCCTATTTAATCTATCGGCACCAAAACTTAGTGACCAGGTTGCCATCCTCGGCCACAAGACGAACTTTGTGCTTAAGATTATAAACCACAGGCTTTCAACTCCTTGCTTACATTTTAGCCATTATTATCTTTAGTGTTATATGACCACGACTACCATTTTAATATTATTAGGCCTATGTGTTAAATTTAATATTAACATAACATTTTTTAATGAGAATTGTTTCTTGTTTAATATTTTGATTTTGAGTATCGGTTAGTATCGGGTTGTGTTAACTTTTTGTTGTATTTTCCATAGACATAAAGAAGGGGATTAAAGTTTATCTAAAAATATTTCACTTACACCAACAGCAGCTACACAAACAATTATCTTAATCTAACCCAAATATTTGAAATTATTATACTTAGTTATAAGAATAAAATTATCTAAAGAACAACTTTATGTACGTAAACTTCCGCGCCAGAAATTCATGTAAGTCCAATCTTAGCTGTCGTAAAACTTCTGAATACTTCGCTAACTTATCCTACCACATTTTGAATCATAGCCAACTTTCCAATTATAATTAACTTAGTGGCAGTTCTAATAATTAGCTATTCAAGAGAAATTAAAGTATTTCCTATTTAAAGTAACAAATTTACTAAAGAAAACAATTATTATATCTTTATTTAAGATAAGATTAAATTATATTCCTTCCTTCCTTTCAGCCCTTGGTAGTCCACTGCTGGACATGGGCCTCCCCTAACCGACGCCACTCCACCCGGTCCTGGTTCAGAGGGCTCTGAATCCAACGGTTTCCCGCTGTCTACTCAGGTCGTCAGTCCAAATTATATTATTATTATATCTCTCTTTAACATTTCCCTAAAATTGGGATATACCACTTTACAGAAACATGTGGAGATATGAAAACCATTTGAGTAAATAGGCTTACTTAATAATTCTGCACCATCAGATTTAATTTAAAAAAATATATTAATTATTTACGCTTGATTTTTAATTTGACATTCATT
>DWIY01001156.1:0-10658 GCA_018248615.1 Erynnis brizo brizo
TAATTGCATAAGTTGATAAAAAATGCTATGCAATAGCTTTACCGCGGCAGTCCCCGAGTGACACACGTATTTTATTTTTTATTTAAAAAAATACTATTTTGAGTACAAGGGTGTGACGGATTTTTGACCCATTCTTCATGCTACAAGCTCGTTTATTCGTGACCTTAACGATTGTTTCCTATAACTATAAGATAACTAGTTATTTAACACAGATCAACATACTTTTCTTTCAACGTGTCATTTATTTTTAATATTTAAAAATTAATCTTCCTAGCGTTTTTACCATTACTGAGGAAAACAACTGAGATATCAGTCTGCTGGCTTATTCAGTAGAAGCTAGGGTTTTGATATTTAACGCGTGACGTTAGGGAACCCCAACATAAAAGTTGAAAGATCTCAAGCAAAAAAGTGTTCCTTCTACACAGCTGATAAGCAACTCCCGAACCTTTCTGTGAATCAGTTACCCTTCTTTACAGAATAAACATAATGATCTTGTTATGTAATCTCATGCATCTCTGGGAACGAGTAAGTGAATGTTTACTTTGTTCGAATTACAAAATGGTTCTAAACTGTTTATATGCTGTAATTTTGAACGCAATTATAAATGATTCTCACATAAAATGGTTATATGAGATTTTTGGTTGTTTTATAATTATTTTGAAGTTTTTTTGACGATATTATAATAAGTTTACTTACTCGATTAATACCAGAATGTTCACATACGGTATCCTATATTTTCTGGTTTTTGTACGTCTTCATTGAGTCTTAATTTAAGTACCTACCTCAATATTATTATGGCGAGGATTAGTAATGTTACTTCTCGAATTTTATTCCTCCTCAATACCGGCGCATTATAGTGTATGTAAATAAAACATTATGTACAAGGTCAGTCAACTTAGACCTTTAATTTTATTATTTCCATTATACTCACTTACTAAAAAAAATCACATTCGATATATTTTATCCAATATTGAGCCTAAAGCAGCCGGCAAGGTGAGCGTTGCACACAATATAAGACCTCCACCTACTCCCAAAAGCCACAACCACAAATAAAGTATACACAAGCAAGTATTTAAGTAATTCATAATTGAAGTTAAGACCAGTGGCTAAGGAGTCTATCAAAAGGTTCGAATCTCAGTGGACCAATAGCTTTCTAAGTTGTATGCGGTTTAAGAAAAGAAAAGAATGCGTTTATTGTTGACTGTTACATGTGAAAGATGTTATTAAATTTATAATAAGTTTAGAATAGTCTACCCTATGCGGACATACAATAATTATGTCTTACATACTTAAAACTTAATTTTACGCACATAACTTTTTTACAATGTCATTGGTGCGTGCCACTGGGATTCGAACCCGGACCCTTCGATTCGAGGTCGAATTCTAAGCCACTGGCCTATCACCGCTGTTTCACTGGGCTATCACCGCTATTTCCATATTATTCCTTCCTTATTATCCGCTTAATTAATTTACTACTAATTAATTAACAAATTCAGGAGGCGTGAGAAGAACTAAGATCTCCGGCGGGTGGTCTGATAGTGAAGGAAGGTAAAAAAGGTCTTTTCTATAGACATTTCTTTGGTAGATGATGAGAGACGGTTAAGAAATATAAAGCGATTATAAAAATATCTTCACGTGATTTATCTTGATTTGAAAACGGATAGTTATCAGATAAATCTTAATAATCAGTTTATAAGAACAGGTAAGTTACTCGATCACGTATTTGATGTAGTTAAGTGAACAAGTTGAAAGAAGTTGTTTGTCAGTGATGATAAATGATGTTGGAGACGTTTTTAATATTCGACGTAATATGTGTTTTTGCGAAATTGGTAAGTAGTGCAATAGTACTAATAATTTGGCCGTTTTGAAGTGATCTGTAAGGTCGTAGGGTGATACCTTTTCGTCACCTTTAGGTATATATTTTTATTTTATTTATTGCTTTACACATACCACAATTGAAAAATACATAATTATATTAGCAATGTAAGGTGGTAGGTAGATCATTGCAGTATTATTGACAGCAATTGGGTATGATTGTAGTAGACAGGATTTTGTCAGATGTTTATGCAAATATTTCCATAATTTTTATTCTTATTCAATTTGATAAACATGGACCGGATAATACATATAATATTTATAATTAAATTGGTGACTAAAAATAATAAAAAGTATTGCTATTCAAAAATAAAACAAAGTTGTTATTCGCTACTCCTTCCTTCCTTCAAAAATGATATGACGTAAATCAAACATATCTATCTATTCCAGGTCTCAGCTAATCCTCTGATGCAGAGCATACAGTCTTATCCAATAAACTACCAACAGAACATATACCGACAGCCGTATAGCGAAGCCTTCATCATCCAACCAAGCAATACCAACCCTTATTCCCAACAACTTTTGGTTCAAAATCCCGTGCCAACGTTCCAGCCTCCACAGCTCTCTTTCAAAGACCAAATAAACCAGATATACTGGGAAAAGTTGCTTTCAAGTCCAACTTTACGGAGTATATTGGAACAAATCAATGTCATCGATAGTCAAAATGTCCAAGGAATAAGAACAAACCTTCCTAACACGTATTCAAGAGGGGTTGTAAACAATTATATTATTGTACCACCAGAGTATGTAAAAGTTAATGAAACCAGCTCAAAAGATAATCAAGCAAGAAGGAGTCTGAAATGTTCTAAAAATGTTATAACATCCACGAACTCAAGGAAAAACATGTTGGTAAATTCTAAATGTATTAGAAAAGATGCACCGAGTAATGTTAAGCCTCGAAACGTAAAATCAAGTACAGCGAAGAAAAAGAGCAATCATTTGGGTAATATTAAGTGTTACACGCCAGCGGATGTCTTAGAAGATAGGAACAGTAATTTTGATTACCGCAAACCCATTAAGGAAATTGGTGGAAATATTCCAATCAAAGCGGTTTCATCTAGTGATGTCATTGACAATAAAGTGCCGAAACAACGACCGAAAAGTAGGAAAGCAAAAAAGAATAAATCTAAAAAGAAGTCCTCAAAAGTAGATCCTAATAATAATTGTAAACAAAATATAGTGGAAAGTATTACATCAAAACCAAAACGGAAAAAGAAACAATTGAAACCAGTATCTGAAGGCTGTGACTGTGAACAGCAAAAGCAAAGAAATGTTAAAATTATTAATGAACCAGATATTTCAAGAACATGCGATAAGGATTTAGATGAAATTTTTAATTTAAAGAAGGACTGTGTTAATCTTGAAAATAGACGAACACGGAACTCTAAAAATGATGGAGTAGCAAAAGATTATCAAACGATGTACCCGAATTTACCAGATGATATATCTAAAACCTTTGCTTCATACATAAGTGATTTCTACAAACAGGTACCAAATTCAAATTTGTTTTCTGGAAATAACATGTATCCTTACGATCTTAGCCAAATATATCAAATGCCTAAATATTCGAATACAGTCACGAAGTCTCATGGAAGTAGAGGAAAGCAGAAGAAAAACAGACCTAGGAAAAAGCAGAAGAAAAAAAATTCAATAAAGAATAAAAAAGATAAAGCAAATAAAGATTCTCTAGAAAGTTCTATGACGAATAAGACTATAGACTCAAAACCTGAAATTGATGTAGATTCTGAGACTTTTACAACAGATCCCCCTATAACTGTTACTACAGAACAAGCCAGCACTAAAATGCCTGAAATTGTTACAACTGAACCATACGCTTCTGAAGAAGAATACTATGAATCCTTTGAAGAACCGTTTCATCAATTTGAAGAAATCAAAGAGGTAGAACCTTATGATCAAAATGATAAGGACATTAGTACGAAAGAGCCAGGGAAAGAATTAGTCCCCACGAAAGAAGGATATGATATAGGGCTTGGTACAATTAATCTGAATAAAACAGCAGAAACTGAAATTGAAATCGATGAAAACGAAGAAAGTATGTATGAGTTTCCTGAATTGGGATCTGAAGATGATATCCCCAATGTATTTGATAATAGGCTATTAGAAGATTACTACCCGGATTTCACAAGAGACAACAACGCTTATTTGGAGAGCAGAGAAGAAATAGATGTGAGAAATATTCCCAGTCGATATTTTTATACGACTGATAAAAATATAGATTTAAAAGAAATTCGAAGTGGTTCACCAAATAAGGAAATTCATATTGAAAGAGAAACGATAATTTTTAATGACGGTAGTCTCGAAACTGAGAAACATACTAAACCTCGTATAAAAGACAGTTCAGAAGAAATCATATTCAGAACGCCACCAGGCTTAGACTTTCCTGATTTCATCACTAGAAAAGTAAACAAAGAAAAGCAGGATTCAAACGAGATTTACTATCAACACAACGATAACGATTTCGACCGATTTAATTTCAATGATTTCGACAGCTATGCTGATAGATCCGATCACTCTTATACAACCGCCGATAGATACATAAATCCGAATGATAAAGGAAGTGTAGTAGAAACAGTATATGCTCGTTCGAAAGTGGTAAAATACGGCCAAATTCAAAATACCGAAAGGCCTTCGAAAAAAAAGTCTGAAGAAAGGCTTCATAACGATGTTGATAAAATGGTGGTTTTTGCGAAATCTGTAAGTCCAGATGGTTGGACGTATTGAAAACTTTAGTTGTAGTAAATTATTATTGTTTATTTAACGGTAACTTAAATTTAATAAAATCCTTATGGATTTTGTACCATAATTTTTATTTATGTTCAACTTTTGGTTAGTTGATTACACTACAAGTTACAACAAGTTATCCATGAAAGAGTGTTTATCTATCCATATATTTAGTATTTGCATTATTAGAATTATAATAGGGTAATTTAACTACGAGTACATTGACTATATTTAAAATAAATATCATATGGAATATTTCCCTCTATGAGAATTAGGTAAAATATGTAGATAACAATACCATGAATCATTTAAAATCGCTTAAAATCGATATGGATACGATAGGTAACAAATCTAGATGATAATTATACATTTGTTTAAATTTATGTGATTAGTTCAGACAATACTGAAGGGATCTGGACAAGACTATATAGGCCTAGTAATATACAGACAAACACTCGTTAAACTACAAAGATGTTTTTGTATAAAGCCCAAAAGTAAATGGTATCAAGCCACATGAAATAGAAGCAAATAACGGGTAGGAATTTAAAGACACTGAATACACACCAAATTCAATTCCCCTCTGCACACAATCCTGTGTGTTTATATCCTCTACAAATAAATAAAATACTTGTAAATTTACTCAGAAACGCACGAGGAATTTGATTTAGTAGGACTAATAAACTATTTGCTATCCCTGTTTGCTCTGTAAATATCACTAATTGTGTAATGAAGGAGCGGTAATAGCTCAGTGGCTACGAATTCGGCCTCCTATTCGGCCTGGGTTCTATTCCCAGGCACGCACCAATAACTTTCTTATCAAAAGTTATGTGCGCTTTATAAAATTATTTAATATCACTTGCGGTAACAGTGAAGGTACCGATATATCGTGAGCAAAAACTGCACGCCTGAGAGTTCACAAAAAAAATGTTCTTAAAGACATGTGAAGTCCACCAACCCGCAGGAAGCCCACTTGGTGGATTGAGGTCTTCAGCCTGCTATGGGTATTCACTCACAATGCGGTTTTCTTATTTTATTTTAATGTCAAGTTATACACTCATTCGTTGCTCTTATAAAAAAGTAAAATTATTAAATTCAAAAATATTCGCTGAAACTTTTCAAAGTTCAGAAGCTTACAATTTCTGTAACTTCGGAGCTAGATTTACGAAGACGCCTGTAAATATAAATGTTTATGTAAATACTCGCACATAAGTAACTTAAAGCAATCAGAAGCTTTTGACTGGTTCAAGAAATTTTAACTTATGATCTTTGCCAAACATTCCAAACATTTGGAAAGTTTCCAAAACTTAAATGTCAAGAGACTCACAAGTTGTTTCACTGTCATTGGTTTAGCGAAATAATTATGTTCTGTAGGTTTAAAAAAAAATTAAACCGTTTTTTGAGAACCTAGCTGGTGCAGTGGTTAAGATGTCAGAACGCTGTATAATCCTTATGTATATCCTTGGTTCTGTTTCCAGCAGGACACAAAAAGTTCAGTTTGGGCTTGTGAGTGCATTATTTTACTGTTTATCGGAGAAAATTATTTATGGATCCCTATCATTAAAGCATAAAAATACACATACACATACAGATACGTCTTACAATCAGGCTCGGATCACACAAGGACCACGAAGCATGAACTTAAGAAACCAGATCAAATATTGCGTTGGATTTTCTTAACAGACTGTGTTTAAAAACGAAAGAAAGAAAATAGTGAAACATTAGCTTAAATGCCTAAGGCTACTGATTTAGAATTCACTTTGAGGCTTCTATTGAATCTAGCTTCAAATCTAGGTTAGTCAGGGAACGCTCTGACAACTTCTGTGAATAAATTTGGCTTTTCTTGACTGAAAATATAATATTTTACGGGCTGAACTATATAGTAAGCGTGATGCTGAAACTTTGACTATATCACCCAGAGAACTATCTAAGATCTATTTTATGAGTCATTTCGCTCTCCTCTTCTCCTCTCCTCTCCTCCACCTCTCTTATTGAGTCTCTTTTAATTCTACTATTCTATTGTAAATGTGAACGTTTGATGATGGATGGATGTTTGCTACGAAAAATGGATAAACAGATTTGGATAAAATTTCGTTGGATTCGTAAATTTTGAAAAGTTGCTGGTAATGCTTTATCCTAGAGCACCTTAGTCCTCATGAGATGAGAACCAAGTAGTTATGGTTTCAGATAGTTCTTGGGTGTCCATGGGTTTCAGTTACTTAATAAAAACGTTGCAGCGTTGTGGTTGTAGCGTTTAACACACTGTATGAGCATAATGAAGAAATAAAAAATACAAATTGATGTACTTTATTTTTATTAAAATAATCAGCAGATAAACTTTAACAATAACAGTTCACTTGTTACAACATACAGCTACTATAATATTATGTTTATTAATAAAATAAAACTTAATTTCTACATTAATAGTAAAATAAGTTAAACAAGTACATCATTTACAACTTACATAACCCTACACCTGGCACAAAATAATAGGATGAATATCATAATATTATAATGATTTCTGAATTGTTTTCTTCTACGTAAGGTATAATGTTTATAACAATTGAATTTATATTAGGAAAAGGTAATGATGAATTTACCGAATCGACAGACGTCGTCGATTTTTCTGGTAAAGATAATAGATTTAACGATGTTGAAATTGGTGACATTCTGTTTGTTAAATTTCTAAGTGCTGGTTTGGGTAGAAACCTAGGCGATTTGATTGAAGGGGGAGAAAAGTTAAAAGGAGGGAGTATAGATGAAAGCAAATGTTTGTTTCTTGTAAATTGACGTGAATTTTTGATAGTCACAGAAGATGGTAAATTTGTTAATATGTCTTCTGATTCGATTGATATCTTGGGCAGCAAATCTATTGACTTATGGACGTCAAGAGTCGAAGGATCAAAAGACATAGAAGGGCTTGATAAAATATTTGTATTCGGAGTTGAAGTAATTGATAAAGATGATGTGTCTGGTTGCATAGTACTTGGCGCTACGTTTGGAGAAATCGATGGAATATTTGGTAAATTTACATTATCTCTCATGGGATTCGAATAAAGGTGTGCATTGTTTATATAGTCATTTTTTAGGATTTTAGGATTAGCAGTAAGACTTTCTACTAGACTTTTTGGTGCTAAATTATTATCTACATTATTTGGACTCATATTTTGATGTTCCTGATCGATATAAGAAATAGTATTTACTGAAGGTTTATTAAAGTTATTTGACTGATTTAAGATAGATTTGCTAGTGCTTGGTAATTGTAAATTCTTTAAAAGATTCTTAGCTTTTTCAACTGTATTTATTGCATTTACTGGTGGATTCATAGATACAGAACTATTTGGCACAAAAGTTTCCTCAATTGATGTTTTTTCTACAACTTGTTTTGGGTCATTGTTTAAAATTGCATTCGGTTTTAATTTTGTTTTTGTTGGCTTGTCAGTTGGCGCTATATTTAAGGATGATGGATTTTGAGACACAAGTTGCTTGGTACTTAAAAAAGATGTTGGTGGATATGGTTGATCAGATTTACTAAATTCAATAGCAGTAGATGTAACAACAGGTGGAATTTTATTATTTGATGTTGATAACGCAGAACCAAGTTTTTCAGAAGGATTTATTACAGGATATACTATATTATTTGCACGTGAAGAAGATTTTTCATTTATTGAGTCTTGAATAGGGACGGCATGGAATGAAGACGTAATTTGGTCATTTGTATTCACAGTAGAAGGAATGTTGTTTGAAGTAGACTCAAAAGTAGGATTGGGTACAGTATTTACAAAGTTATGTGAATTATAAATGGATTGTGGAGATACTTCTGTACTAAACTTGTTGCTTTGATCGGTAAATGGATTATTTACTTCAGAAAATTGAGGTTTTGGTACATTATTTTTAACTGAATTTATTTGTAAGTTATGTACAGGATTTTGAATAAATGGTTGGGAATTATGTATTTGATAATATGGAGGTGTCAAAACTTGTGCACTTTGGATATTTTCATTAGGAATTATAGGGTTATTCATTGGACCATTTTGGAAAGTTCCGTTCAGAGCTATATCACTTGCATAGGGACCTGTATAAGGTATTGATTTTGCATTAACATGTGTGGTGGCTGGAGCATCACTAAATGGACATCCAGATGAAAGTAAAGATGGCACAACCGGTAACTTGGACATTGCCTCAACAGGATTCAAATTGTAAGGTCGTTTACTTGAAGTATCACTCCAAAAGGGCACTCTTGACGACTTTATATACTTTACTGGATCTTCTATAAGTGGCAATGTTACTTCAGACTTGAATGGTGGAGGGGGAATTGGTGACGCAATAGCTTCCAGAGATAAAATAGGTAAAACAGTGACTGTAGTCAAACATGACGCCATAGATGGTCCTGTTCCAGGTTTTGTGACGACGCTCTTAGGTACATCTTGGATGTCTGTTAAAGGGTGTAGCGAAGGTAAGGTCTCAGGCGGTTTGTTAAATGTTTGATGAGCAGGCAGGGAAAGTGTTGTCGTTATCTGTAAAATAAAAAGTTTTAAAATTAATTCACACGTTTAGTTTCACATCATGGGTTCGGATCGGTTAGCGACGGATTCTACATCACAATGAGAATTTGAATTTGGGTAGGACGATTTATTTTATTTGAATCACTTGAAATTTACGCTAGTAGTGGTAGCGTACTTTAATGTTAATTTTCTTGGAATTTCGGAAAGGAAAATTATCAACTAGATGAAGTGATCATGCTTCTAAAACAAATATACTTTAAAGGTGGCAGCAAAATATTTTATTTTGAGAGTGTAGAAAACTTTGATATCGCGATTCTGGGCATCCGTGGCGCCATCTGTTGATGAGTGGATGAAGTCGTCAAAGCACTATCCTACTACTATTGTAAATGTGAAAGTTTGTGAGTATGGATGTATGTTTGTTACTCTTTCACACAAAAATGGCTGAACGGATTTGGATAGAATTTGGTATGGACGTAGTTTATAACCTGGATTAATATATAGGATACTTTTCATCCCTCTCTGGATCAAGTCCTTAAATCCACGAGGACGAAGCCGCGGGCATAGTCTAGTAATAAAATAATTAATTATAAAACAAAACAAATAAATACCTGGTACAAAATTATAGAAAATAGATAAAGCACCCCCATGTCGAACGCACACCTCGCGCGATTGGATAGGCAAACGTATGTTCTTTTATTTTTATCGATTTGTTATCGATATTATTAAAATGGCTTACCATATTTGTTTAACAATTGGGTCAGTATTTCGATACAATACCTAACTTAACTAGTAGAAAAATATGATGTAATTGCTTAATTTAAAATATGAAATCACTTTTTTGATAAGCAATCATAGACAGTACTAGGTAATAATTATAATAATCATTATTACATAATATCTCCAAATTTTTAAGAAACATTTTTTGATTTTTTGACCTGCCACGATGCTATGCGCACTTTAAATTAATAAAAAAATGCGTCTAAAGAACGATGCCTCACATGGGTACTTTTGATGAATTTTATTATTATATTTTTTTTGTATTATATTCTGTAAATCGTTATAATTTCTTATAATATAAATTTACGTAATAAATTTATCTAATTTTTTCCTTATAATTAAAAAAAACACAAGTTATGTTGTTATAATGTTAAAAAATGAAATAACGGAAGGTTCTTACACTATGCGGAGACGTGCCAATAGTTTCACATTAAAAATATTTCGAAAATCTTTCCATGTATCATTGCATAATATAACCTTAACTCTTACATCAATTTTAATGTAATAATCGATAACACTATCAAATCGATTGCTCTTACATCGATAGTAAATTTTGAAAAATTACTCAATCAAAGATTAGGTAGGTACGTTTATTTGCTTTAAATATTTTTTGACTCTATGGAGAAACTCTACAACCTATAATTTGTATATTAATCGTAAATGTTGTAATCAACAATATTTACGATACTATAAATGTATAAACACTACGATTTATTCACATCAGTCTATAAAAGTGTACCTTATTGACTTATTGTATCGTTT
>DWIY01001157.1:0-10657 GCA_018248615.1 Erynnis brizo brizo
CGAATTGTCTTCGTAATAATTACGAACCTGAATATTTGAGGTTACGGAGACTACCTGGTAGACTCGTTGAGTAATTAGGTACATGTCTATATCAATAATCTACTGCATACACTCGTAGCGTATTATTATTAGGTTGAGCGACCGGCTAGCCTGTATGTCGCCGGCCTTGTGGAGTAGAAGGCCGCTCGCGAAAGTCGTACACCCGCAAGACAGCGTGGCTCATTCAACACTGCCTACATCATTTTGCCACCATTGCATATGCATTAAATTCACGGCAGTAATCTTTTAGTCGTCTCTAATCGACTTATCACAACAAATCTCTAACGAAAATGTTTCTTTTAAAAAATGATTATGTTGTTGTTCAGTGAGAAATGAAAATAATTGTTAAGCTATTTAAGAACTTTTTCAGAAACAATTATTTTAACCAGTAATAGCACACTTCTATGATATTAAGATTGTTCTTATCTTTTAGCTATTACTGCAATCTTTAAGTTTAAAAACTTCGCTGTAGACGAAACTGTCCATGCTCTTTGCACCGATCTGCCAAAATAGAACAATTTCTATGCCTTTGTATTAAGCGAACGATCTCGTGTATATTTTTGCAAGATAAACATGGATTTTCGTGAAGGTATTTAACGTGTCGTAGAAAGAGACCTTGTGTTAAAAGTGAACGCCCGTCATCAAACAATGGAGAACACTCCAAGTGTCATCTGGCGCCAGCTACCGGTCAAGTGGCCGCTCGGCCGCTTTGAGTGCTTGCGTTCTTACTACGATCACTTAAGCTTTTCGCTTGTGATTTTAAATGGATTCTTTACTATTTGAACGGC
Organism: Erynnis brizo brizo; assembly: GCA_018248615.1. Taxonomy (NCBI): domain Eukaryota; kingdom Metazoa; phylum Arthropoda; class Insecta; order Lepidoptera; family Hesperiidae; genus Erynnis; species Erynnis brizo. The sequence continues at coordinate 828 of DWIY01001157.1, forward strand.
TCTCCACTTCTTTATTTAGAGATGTTAGCAAAATAGGCAATATTCTATAAACATGTGATTTTTAGTTAATTTTCAACGTAAAATGTAAAATATCTACGAAATGGAGATGCATAAATGCATTTCATTTGATTACTTTTATAACTTTATACATATTCAATGAAATAATTGAATCAAGTACCTAGGTAGGTTATCTCTGAGTACTCAGACACCGATAAATTTTATACACGTTGTAATTTTGCACATATAAAAAATTAATAACATACAGCTCGCTGATTCTAACAATAAATTTACCGTATAAAAAATAATCAAGATTGTACCACGTTTTGTGAAATATTAAGTTTAAAAGAATGTAGGTTTGAGCACAATTCGCGGCATGATTAAAAAACTACATGAAATGCTAATTTAAAGCATTTCTGGGAAATGCTGCGTTAACCATAATTTATGGATTATAACTTTAAACCGAAAAACAAGTTTCACTTCTACAATAATAGCCTTAGTTATAACATCTTAAATTCTAAATTAAGCTACTGACATTCGTTTTCCAAGTTTAATAAGGGAAAAACTTTTCACAATACCTACAAGCAAGAATATAGGTTAATTAATATAAAGAAAATTTGAATCTAATCACAAAGTTAAATTTAAGATACATACATTTTATTTTATTTATTTATTATTATTATTTTATGTTGGCGTTCCGCTTACACAACAGATATAAATCTTATTAGTCTTGAAACTACACGCTATAGCGTGATTTCGATTGTAGCAAATAATTACAAAACTAATTCCAAGTTGTTCTAACTTGAGATATAATACCCTTTTTTGTTTAGATAAGGTTAAGGCTTCGTTGAAGATCGGCCTTGTCCTTTTGCAATCCTCTGAGATCCATCTGTCTTATTAATTTTATTTATAAGTTCTAGAGAAGATATTAAATTAAGCAATATGAGAAGTTAACAATAAAATTTTGCCAATGTTTATCGTCCAACAACGATTAAAAATTACGAATAAGAAAATAATACGATAATTTGAAGTGTTAGCCACAGGTGTGTTAAATTACACCTAAGATAATATAATTACCATATAAAATACAAGTACTGCTATGATTTGCATAAACAACTTGTATTTTTTGTTACGAGTATAATTTCTGTCGCTAGATCACAAGACTATTTTCCAGAAGGTAACTACGCCGATAATAGCTTTTAGAATTCCCAACCAGTTATTTATGTACACATGGAACTATTTGCAGTCTCGTGTAGATGAGCTGAATGATATATTAGTTCCTTTTAAATATACAAATATGTCATTACGAAATGTACTTCTAGGAAGGACATGATTTACACGTTTATCCTCAGTCTACTGTTTACCTATATACCTTTTTATATACCTGTATACCTTTTTATACAGATAGTAAGTACACATTATGATTCTATGAATACCTCTTAAATAAAAAAAAATATAACTCGAACTTTTTTATACTTCTAGAACTCATAAACTGGGCAATCATATGTCCCTTACGAAGACAGGTTTACCATCATGTCCTCTAGCTTAATCAAATTCCATTACAGATGGAATCCTGTAGCTAGTTTTGCCATCTTCGAGCAGGTCTTGTTTAAACTTTCTCTTAAATGCACAACTACAGAAAATATCAGCATTTAGCTCAGACATAGATATTTCACGTAAAAGGATGTATCTAGCAACTAGTCTCTTTATTAGATAGATGGACTTGCACAGACTAAAACATATCATAATGCGGGTAATTCTCATAACAGCCTGTTCGTCTTCAGCATGGTAAATTTAATGAACGGAATAATTTTTATTTGGGCTAAGTATAAATTTTTTATAAAAATTTGTGTTTTTATTGGAAATGGGATGTTATAAATTAAGAGAATCCTAATCCACTCACAATCTAAAGCAGCACTCTAGCTCTTATTTGAGGCTGGATGTGTGATGTCAGTGTTATCTGCCACTTATCATCAGATAATTTGCATGCTCAATGTAACTCAATAAAAAACAGGCGGTAGGGACATTAGGTTTCGTGTACGGCACTGCTCTCGCACCGAGGGATTTCATTGGATTGAACTGTGCGGTAAGTATAGGCACGATGGTACGCCTGCGGTACAGCGCCGGTTCGATGCTGGAGGGCATCGGTGCGGTTTGTGTCCAGTATTAATCCGTAATTAAGAAATACTCACAAGTCCATCACATGCTGAGATGGCTATCCTGGACATGGGCTGGCCGCGCACGGAGCCCGTGTAGTGGCAGGCGGTGGTGGCCGCCTGCGGCCGGTGCCGAGTCCGCCCGCTCGCGCTGTGCCGCTCTACAACCATCGCTGGCGTTATAAATGTCATTGACGGCCTGTGAACAATTAAAATATTATATTAAAACAAAGTAATAACGCAGTAACACTTGTGTAAACGACGAACATCACGTATTGGTAGGCAACATCATCGCGAAAAACTATCGTTTTCTGCTGAGCTTTAAATTGGAGAGGTGCAGTACCTATAGGCAAATGCAATCTAGAATTCTAGACTCTCAGCCTGAAAAAGAGTGTTTATACCGACTTGGTTAACGTTAATCACGTTAATATTGTAATGTAATGTTAAACACATTTTTAAGTACCACTTATTATACCTACCTACTTTACATTTAGTAAAAAACTTATCCAGTATTTCAGTTTGCTAGAACATTTAAGCAATCAAAACCAAGCAATTAAATTATTTTTACCATAAACTATCGCCATTTTATTTCTAACCGCAAAAAACATTACTTACTTAAGTGTCTATAAAAGGATTAGTAAGAATAATTTTAAATGTAGATTTTAAATGTAGACTTAAAAAAAATCTAATATACTTAATTAAACATTACCTACATGAGAAAAGGTTTCACGTAGGTAGATTCATACTAAAACGCTGCGAGAGTTGCGTAATTATTTTGTGCAAAGAATAATTACCTACCTACGTTATCACATCATTTTCCCGCTTACAACAAACCGTCAGGTTGTTTCATGTCGAAATGAAGATAGCACCTTTCCTGTTTAATTTTTAATGTAATTAAAATAAACATTGATATTATGTAGCTTTTTTGTTGCTTTTAAAACAGGAATTTTAAACGTGGATTCAATTGACACATACACAGCACACGTACGTGTAATTATGGCGGGCACGAAATGAGTGCTTTCGTTACTTCAAAAAGAAAGTAAAGACCAGGACCATCAAAATTCCAATGAAGGGCAAAGTCCTTGATGTACTACGGGATAAATCGTTTCAGTAAAATTACTCGAGCGAGACAACTTATTTATATAGACCTAAACGACGTAGAAATACAAGACCAAAGCTAAAATATCATATTTAAGTGTATTCATTAATTCAAAGTTATCTTTAACCTTCAAATTTAGCCTTGTATAAAGACAGACACGCAGGTTTTTAATTTCATTGTCGAACTTTGAAATATTTTAGGAGGTAGCTATAAATTGTGGTTAAACGCATATCGGCCCTGGAATCTGTCCACTATGGCGACGAGCATAAAAAGTAGATTTCGAGTTAGCACGGTCAAGATTTATCGAGTAAGTAATGTCACAGCCGGTTTTAGATACAGGGCAGAAAACTCGGAATGCAACAATTTATTAACCGCAACAGAAAAGGAAAAGATAACATTGCAGTTTCATTGTCTGGCTTGTAAGTTACTAAAGCCTTGTCGAGATAAATTGATTGGAAAAAATAAAATTGCAATCTTTAATTCTTTTACAAACTAACTTTAGGGTTGCAGCGTCGGGCATTGTTTTGGTAGCGAACTTTATACACTACTTATTTAATAACTCAAGCCATGTTATAATTTTGTCATTCTTGTATGATAAGCCTACTCATGTAGTGACAGTAACAAGTCTAAGTGGACGGTCCATCATAAAACCAGTTTGTTGCTTGCAATCTTCGTGGACAACTCAACCTTGAGTAAGGTGAGCTGCCGATCGGCAGACAAACAGTTCGAGTGGCGGCTAAGCACACAGATAAGACTCATTACGGCAATTAGTAGAAGCAAATATGGCCGCCCCAGATAGCCTGCCCGACGCTGGGACGAACTATTGACACAAGTGTGGATGGATACACGCGCGCGTCGCTACCTCTTTTCTTAGACGCCCGATGTTCGAAGCTTGACACTCAGCGCCCGACGATTGATTGCTCCTCAACGCAATTCCTCAAGGACTTAGCGAGTAAGAGATATTTCTATGAAACAATTAACGCTTATGGCAAGTAGCCAAATCTGCTGTACTGTCTTATTTTGAGATTTTTAACTCTGTTGTGGTACTTACACTTAAAACATCATCGTTTTTTCAAATGGGTTCACACTTCAAGTACATTTTTGTTTTCTTACCTATCAATCTTATAGGTAATATTAGATGTTCGTTTATGTTAAAATATAATTTGTAAGAGTAAGCTTAACGCAAATACTATTTTTTTGGTTTTTTGTGAGGATATATTATTTTCTTGGTTTTTTGTAAGGATTTTGAACTTGAAGCCTGGAGGCTTGTCATGAACCTACATAAGTTGAGTGGTGGTTTTATTAAGTAATATTTAATCTTGAAACATTTGTTAAAGGCGATTCCGGAGCTGACATGTAAAGGATTACCGATTATTTATTGACATGGCTTGTTTTACTGTCATAACGCCTGCTGCCGACAGACAGACGCATCAAGATAACTGCATTAAGATCAATTATATTATTATTATAACAGCCGTACTCAGAGACATTCATTAACGTTTATGGTCCCTTAACTAATTATAGATTACACTTATGTCAATAGGAATAAAGACGATTATTTTTTGTTAATAAACATTAAAGTTAAATGACGTCTCTGAGTGCGGCCGTAAGTGTTCCACTGGGAAATTTGTAAATAAATATTATTTTTCTCCTTAATTACTTACCTTACATATATTTTTGTATTAAACCATGCATAAAGTTTCATTACCGAGTGTCATAGATGTAAAATCCTTTAATAATATCTAATGTTATAAATTTCAAAATGAGTCCGTTGCCTCTGGTACTTACATACTTTCAGCACACTAACTGCAAAGGAACGTAATATTAAGATGATACGTGATAATAACGTTCGCAAAGTTATTACATGACGAGACGTAACCGATATATTTGTGTGAAATATTCCTAAGACCGAAATAATTACAGAGATATGAATTGTTATGTAAATTATTTTAAGCCTAACGACTTGGCACAAATAGCCTGTCTGGTGCGGCGCAGCGGGCGCTAAGACGGGCCCGCACTACTATTGCGAAAATTTATTATCGATGGCGCCAATATACCCACCATACTATTAGTCCAAGTACACCACTGAAAACTGTCTGTTGGATACATTTTTGAGAGATAACGCGTTTAAATTCACTACAGTTCTAGGATTTATGCTATGCTTCAAAGTCGGTTTTCCAAAATGTTCAGACTAATGCTGAAAATAATCTTGCCTTGTTTCTTATTTTTCTCTTACGTTCATCATTATATCATACGAGTTAGGCCTAATTACATATTTTTATTCAGCTCCACTCAGACCGTAGGTACATACATGTATTCGCAGCTGAATGAAGTCAAAGAAGCCTCAAGATTTCTCCACAAAAGTGTTTTTAAAATACACAAATGCTAAACAAACTGAATATTGTGTTATGTACCTAATTATATGTTAAGCTTTGTTAAAATAATTTATTGGTTTTCGCACATAGGTACATACTTACGATGATAAAATATTTGAACACATGTATTCAATTCTTACCTAAATTGGAATCAATGGCCAAAATCCAGTAGGTATAAAAGACAATGCTTCGTGCATGAGTGCGTGTATAAGTAGATAGAATATAATGATATAGGTATATTAGTATAAGTAGTTGGTAAGCTCCTCAACATTACCTAAAATTATTTAAAAAGTCAAAAGTAGGTACTATCTAGTATACACGGAATATAAATAGTTTTAGTAACACAGCAGACGGTAGCCTACTTACGAGAACAATTTTTACTGGCGTCCGGTATTCACTCTTAGTTTTAGCACCTCTACTTAATTTCACAATAAATTTTACGGATAAGAACATCATTTGCACCCCAAATTGCTGCAATTAAGCTCTTATAAACTTTGACTCTACACCGGCTCTGCGCAGCGGCATTAATGAACTGTTATTACCTCGCATACATTATCATATTTATGACTTCTAAGGCGGTTAGAGTTGTTTCACGGATCCAAATTTAAATTTTATTGTTCCTTTTTAAATAAGAAAAGATAAAATATAATATTATTATGAATCTCAAGAGAAGTAAGTCTAAAACTTTGTAGAACGTGTTCAGACCAAAAAAGTCGTCAGGAGGACTATATAATAAATAATCGAATCCTGATAAACACTTTTTTGTTCTCTAATAAAAACAAATTAATCGCTGATACCTACATAAAACGATTAAATTTTTACCGTCTACATTTAAAATTGTAAACACAAAACAATTAATGATAATTAAAATTGTAAATTATAAAGTTAAAATACGCTGTACCTAAAAAGCCAAAAAATTAATCATGTAGGTGATTTTGTAATGGATAAACTGCCTAGCGTTGCATTTATAATGCTGTTGCATTATAAGTTGCTTAATTGGTATAATCGATTATGGTATTTACACTTTGTGCTTCGATTAAGCTTCTATGTATGTAGGTCATTAATCTTCTATACACATAAATGCTTGCTTTAATCTAAAATACTACAAACAGCATTTATTAAAAGTTGTATTAATTTACGCCGAAATAACCAAAAACAGCATCTACATACTCGTACTTCACACGTCAACAACAGATAAACTTTATCTTCGATTGCATAACATGGAAAAAAGCTACAACAAAATTAAATGTGAATTCATCATTAAATGTTCCATTCCATTATTTCCATTTTGTCCTACTACAAGCAATCAAATAAGTATCCCTCGCTCGTCTAATAGCTTTATGCAATAGTTGCAAAATTCATCACCCATTGTTTATAGAATAATTGCCGCATAAATATGTATGAATTGAGCTTCGAAAAGCATACGCCTTTCAAAGCGCAGAGTTTTTGTTTCTCTTCCATTAAAATGCATGAGGACTGCCTCTCCTTTGGGAGTAGAAAGCTAATTTCGATGACAGCTTACTTTTAGCCTTGTACGTCCCGTAATGTGAAACATGAAGATATTAAATATTGAAATTGAGGAAGAATACAGCAATGTTGTCATGCGCTCTTAAATTTTTTAATTATATAGGTTATTTTATGTTTGTTTTAAATAATTTTGATAGATAACTATGGAAGGAATAACTAAGGAATAATCCTTAGTGGAATAACTAGGAAAAGAAAAGAAAATAATTCAGAAAAAGTTCCATTCTGCGTCTTATCAAAGTGGCCTAGCTGACAAGATCAGTTATATGGGGAAGGTCGTCAGTGACAAAATGTTAATAAGTGTGTCATATTTGATATCGAATGCGTAAAAAAGTGCATGAGTTGTTTCTCAGTAGTGATGCGTGGTGTTCACACGAGTGCGGGTGATAGCAGTCTTTCTGAGAAGCCATTGCAGGCGAAAAGACGTCGTACTTCCGCGGTCCGCTTCTTTGATCCGATGCACTCGTCGACCGCGCACGACGTAGTGTACTTACAAAATAATCTACCAGTGTGAATTACACTAAAATGCGATCCCTTGTTGCTATCATAATGTTACAGTGACTAGGAATGTTGGAATGCACGCGTGACGCGTTAGAAGAATCATGACGCAGGAAAGCTGACGTGACGTTTTATGCTTCACGGAAAGGAAGGGCGAAATTAGAACTAAGTATCTACCAAGTACTTAACTAATGCCTCAATGCTATTATGCTCAAGTGATGGTAAATAAATATTTGATACTTTAGTTTCAAATAATGATTAATTTGTAAATTCGCCCAATTCATCATTTAAAGATCTTATTAAAAATTTTAAACTTATTAAATGTTCATCCTTTAATCTTAGAATTTGAGAGTAAGAAGTTTATAACCTACGTAAAATTTTTCCGAAAACACGATTGAACATTTATAAATCATGTAACTAATAGTTTAATTTAGAATTGTGTATAAGAATATAATATGAAAATTGATGAACCCTCAATAAAGTTCCTTGACTGGCCTCGTTATCTGATTTCAGTGTTAATTGAACGGATTTCATATGACGTCCGGCGGTTTATTTTAGAAACTGTGAATATGTACCCAGAAGTAAATGAAAAAAACAACTTCCGTTCAGTTTTAGGTTACCTAAAATAATATTTAGTTATATGTAAAATTCTTTCTTTGCAGCCAGCATTACGCATTACATATTGAACATATTAACTTTCATTTTTTTTTTGAAACAGTTTATGTGATTAAAACATATTTTAGAACATATTTTATAAATGTTTGTATGATCTCCATATTTTCTCTCTTACCATCTTTATCTCTACAGCAAGTTTTTTTTTAAATCGGTGCAACATTTTCGTCCTCCAAATCCTTTATCCGACCTAATGGCATGTAAAAATTATACGATCTTAATTTTCTTTATCCAACATATTTAAGAGCGCGCTGTGATACATCCGTTAATTAATCATTTGCGCCTCTGCATCGTTGCATTGTGCTAAATTGCATATGAATGCACCCCGGGCGATGTGGGTGTTCGACTCTTCGACCTATTTACAAAGAATAATGGAGGGCCAGCCTTAATGACTGGGTTTTGAGAATTCAGTCGCGTCAAAAAATTCAAATTAAATATTCGAACACGCAATTAGGCGTTACAGGCGCCGGTCGCGGCTGGCTAGATATTGTTGATAGTATCTTTTCATTCATTATTGCATTATCGACGGCAAGAATGTTGTTCTGATACCAGATTTGGAATTCATTATATCTAACTTTAGATAAACTAAGCGCTAGCCTAACATCGAGTAAATGGTATAATTACTAAATTTAGATAACGTAATGCCTTCACATTATAAGTTTGGTTCTATTGGTTTTGTATTATAAAAATTTGTTAGGTATGCCTATTGATTTAGGTGGGTATTTAAGAGCCTTTTTTGTTTGTACTAGTGTAAAATGGATAGATAGACGTTTTTTATTAGAATTAGATACTCGAGAAATCTCATTAAACTAATATAATTATAATTGGAAGGTATATTTACTTACAGGGATGTAAACGTAATATAGTATATTACGTATTTCTTTAATAATGTGAAAAAAATGTCAAAGCCAAAACTTTTATGATTTAAAAACCACCAGTATAATTGTATCCACACACATAAATACATTGCAGCTTTACCGTCAAGAACTTTTCCGTACATTTCGAGACCAGCGGCAATAAATTTGATCTTATCCTTCTATGCTAATACATGTGGCTCGTAATTCGCGAATCGAGACGAAGTCCGTACAGTGTGGTAAGAGTTCTGTGAAAAAAAATTATACGAAAATAGCAAGAAAAATTTATTACCCGACTCTCCAGTAAGTAGTGCGTGTGGTGTGTTAGGCGCATAGCCAACTGTGTGTCTGAAATTAATATCTCCTTGTATCCAAAACAAATAATGAACGATAGATGTAATCTACTTCGCTATGCTGAGTCCGTCGGTCGGTTTCGGTCGTGAGTCTCGAATTCATAAAATTGTAGGTTTTGTTATAACTGTGTTACTCACTACTCACTACTAACTGACAAAAGCGAAACACTTCTTTCTTCACTCGTTTTCTAGGTAAACAAAGTCCTGAGATTGTCGTTATAATGGGACTCATGTTTTTGAAAAATACCAAATCCATTATCTAAACGAAAATTTCGCCTTAAGGCCATGTATTCCTGTCAAAG
>DWIY01001158.1:0-10652 GCA_018248615.1 Erynnis brizo brizo
TAACAATTAAAGGATAATCGCAATGTTTATGATCGGAATTGTATTGAAGTTTTGTTGACAAAGTTATATTTTTCGTATTTCAATCTTATTTTTATCAATACATGGATTTTCTCGATATTCTATTACAAAGGAGGAGCGTTTTGTTGCTATCTTGTTTTGAATTTCTATACAGGGATATAGAAATAAAGTAACGCTACTCGCATAGGAAACTTTCGCAGTTATAGCATATATTGGTAAATATCATACAAGATACGACGTTCTTGAACATGTGTCGCAACAATGTTATTTCAATGCTTATGTGGGATTACTAAATGGGACAAGTTTTAGCATTAGTACCTCTGTATGCCGTCGGAGATGCTTCTCGAGTTTGGAAGAAACTACAAAATAAAGCAAGTTCTCGCAAGTGCAGTACATGTTTGCACAACCAGTCCGCATGTGTGTTGACGTTAACTGCATTTTATAAGATTTTGCGTTTTGTTTCACCGCAGAGAATTTCTGTTTCCTTCAGAATTCTTGTATCGGGTTGCGGGCAGTCCGCCAAAAAAACAACTAAAGTGGTTTAAATGTTGCAATCCTTTTTGAACGAATTTCCTTTTTGAATGAATTAGTCCCTTCGTTTTATCATACTTTTGACAGAAGTCATCAGTTTTCTAAGGTTGTATTTAGAGTCCTTTATTACAGAAGTCAATGTAACACCAGTTAATGTTGTTGATATCTTGTTAAATTTTGCGATGTTTGAAGTGTAATTGTGTCAAACTTGAGGGAGTAAATTTGCCATATTGTAGGACGCGATTTGAGCGTATAAGAACGCGTACGTACATACGAGAGATAAACGCAGACGACAGGGGAAGGGTTGGCGGAGAGGGTGCTAGATAAGTTTATCAGGGAAGCCTCTCGCCTTCGTATTGACAGAGCGTCGCAAGCTTGGCCTGATTGCCGTTAAACGGAAGTGGGAGCGTGGGAACCGGAGACTAGGTAAGAGGCAAATGTACCGACTCCGATAAAAACCGACGCGATGTCGGGCGCATTGCTTTTATCTAATTTTCGGCAACGTGCGGAGAACAGTAGCGCTACCGCTCCGAAATGATAAAAAGTTTCCGAGAAAATCGAGGCGTTTTTAAAGAGCACCATTATTGTAAAGTCTAAAGCGGTTTTCTTGAGAGTACATTCTATTTATACCCGCTGTTTTGCGCCACCCCAATTTATAAAAACTTCAACATTCAGCTATTTTATGATTTTTATCGCGTTATATTTTATTACCTACGCGTAGATGGTGCGTCTTCCAAGTGATGTATCAATTGGAAAATAATTCGGTGTTATCATAAAAATTTGATAACCCAACGAAAAATGGCGTTGAAAGCGCACGAAGCCGGCGTTACGTAAAGAGATGAGTCACAAATCTTGCGCTCAACAGGTCACGGATAATGAAATACTCTGCCGCACCCCAGGAGTTCTTTCCATATTTACGTAACTGTTGTTCAAAGGAATAAGATAAGCGGGAGCTGTCGTTTTTCGTTGAGTTTCAGCGCTCGCTTAAAGTGTCTGTGTATTTACTTCGACGACGGAGCGTAGGGGAGAGCGGAGTAGTCTGGTACGTAATGCGCGAAATTCAAATCAGATATGTGATCGAACGACGCCTTGTCGATAAGAGGCAACGTTACCTGCAATGCTTGAGATAGCCCTCCAGCCACTCGTGTATTTCGCGACGTTTTATATTGAAGCTTTGGAAATAAATTTTAGCTGGCTGCGAACGTCTGGAGATGCGCTGTAAGGCACCATAAATCGCACTAAACTAGAATTTTGTAATTTATACCATAAACGTTTTGAATATCTTACATAAGTAATTAATTTTTGCTTGATTTAGTTGTATAAAAACTTTTTTTTATCAACGGCAAATAGGTATGGATATCAGTTAATAAATCACATTTAACAGAAAAGGATAAAACTTTTACATCATTCAACGTTTGAAAAGATTAAAAATCAATCGATCTTTCTATAATAGATATTTCCCATATTATTATACTGAATCCAATATAAAATTACAAAACAAATAACAGAAAGTTTCAAAGAACTCGTAATTGCTTAACAAATTCTATTGGAAACAAACACAAATAACACATAATGATGGCAAGGAACATACAATTTTATACCGAAGACAGCGTACGATCGTGTGACGTTCGTGTAGAATTTTAAATTATATTGGCTTACGGCGTCATAGCAATGTTAGGTGGGTATTAAATATTAAGACCAAGCATAGAGGCCTCGCTTGCACCTTTCACCCTGTCTTGGAACTGTCGAGAACCATAGGCGGTTTCACAGAAACTATCGAACTTGTAGTAGGTAGGTACTTAAGTATGTGATTTGCGTTAAAAAGGGCAGACATCAGTGAATCGGAAATGAATAATTGAACGATTAATTTGTTAACTACAGTACTTTTATTTTAAGGAAATGTGAGACTATTTTTATTGTCTTTTATTGAATGACGTAAGAAGCCTTGCCCTAATTGGATGTCGCAAAACGACCCAGCTGACGGACCGCCCAACGACAAAATGTTGTTTTAACTGAAAATACGCACTGACATTACCGTATGTCAAACTTGCGAGCGACGATTTTGCCGTGGCAATTAAGTCAAGGGGTAAGCAACGGTAGCCTAAACTTCTTTTTGTACCGACAATGTAACGTTTGTTGAGTACAAAAGCAATGTACTGTCAAACATGATATCGATTTCAACAATAAAGCACCAATCAATTTGATATTAAAATTATTTCTACAATATTTTATCCAATACCCAGTACCAGTCATTCCAGTGACGTGGGTTGTGTGGACGAAAGACACTCGGGCGCTTCTGCTCTTGACGTTAATAGAACGACACAAAATAAAATATTGGTTTTTATTTTTCCTTTTAAAATCAAATATCGTGTAATATCCTCGAATCTTCTTGCTTTTGTTGAGGATAGGATTAAGGTAAATACTTGGCCTTATTATGATTTATCATTTAACTTTATTCGAAATTGTTTTTTCCGATGAGAATGAGTAGGCGTCATTGTTGTTACCTATTTTGTTGGGTAAAATGTGTCTTAAATCCAAATCATTAAAGGTTTTAGCACAATAATTATGTAAGTAGGAATACAATCAAATTTATTAAGTAATTTACTTTTATCTCTTAACGAAACCTCTGAAATCTCATGTAATTTCGTCTCCTTAAGAATTTTTATTTTTCTTCATCCATTTTTATTTGAAAAACGTAGGTGTCACTAATTAAACGTACAGTACACGTCATGTATAAGAAACAAAGAGAAAAAAAAAAAACATCTGTATAAACTCAAAAGTAGTGAACAAAAAGGAAAAATTAATTGTCCTCGGCGTTTCCATTTAGCAATTTAAAAAGACCTCGTGCACCGAGCGAGATTTTTGGTAAAAGCAAGTGGGTCTGACAAAGAAAACAAATAGCAGATGTACTGCCAACTCAGCAGCGTTGGGGGCCGTTTGCAATTGTAAGCGGGCGCGATTACCACCGACTCGTTGCTTAACTAATTCGTATCAAGCTTAAGAGGCACTAGAATGTTCCTAAAAGAGAATAAAACGCTTGCGAATGACCACCGGGATGGCGACCACGCCGTTCAGCCAATTGAAACGCGCGTACAATGAAATTTGTATAATATTAAACGGAGACGTGAACGGCGCCCCTATAAAAGTGTTTCCATGTACGAATTGAAATGCTCCGAGAATGAATTCCTCCGCAAAATTCGAATAAAATTGCAAACGATGTATTGAGTCAGAAAAAACGGTATTATAGAGCACCTAAGAGAACGATTTGCATTTAAGTGCCTAATTGTTGAACATCCCAGTATCTGTTATATCCGTTAATGCAGCTACAATTTGCAAAATTGGACGTTCCCGTGTCGGTTAATGTATGTCTTATTGTCTTTCCTTGGCAAACGTTTTCTGCTTCCATAATGTAATAAAACTCGGTCAGGTAGAGTAAGGAGGAAATTTCAAAGGCAAATCACGATCTTATCGGATGGTATCATTAATTATTTAAACACATATCTATGTGTGCTATTCAGTTGATTATTCGTTTTATGGGTAGAGTAGCTTCTGCTAGTACCTATCTTAAAAGAAATTCGCACGAATTATGCGGAGTGCGTAATATAAATAACTGTTCCATTTACACAAAGTTCGTATAGAACAAAGTGAAAGACAAATTTGGGTGTTATTCTGAATTAATACGAGCCCACGGGGAAGTTTATGATGCACGTACATATAAGCTGTAGCAATTAGTAGTAATTAAGTAGGCAGGGGCGCCGGGCGGCGGCGGCAGTGTCCCGTCACCCGCCTCCGTCTAGATTAAGGTCTGCGTCGCGGTCTCAGCGCTCGTAACTTGTTTTGCATGAATCTGTACGCGACTTTCGTATGACTCTCGGGAGACACACGGCTGAGCACCTTTAATGTAAAGGAAATTGTGTGCAAGAAATAAAGCAGGGTTCCTCGGCCGGTATTTATCGCCACTCGCGTCTTCTAACTCCTCCGTAATGGGCATGCGAAGACGCGGCACGGAGCGCGGTAATGAACCGGCCTGCCTTAACGTATGGCCTTTATTGATCACTCCTGCGCCCTCGACATTGTCGCCGTTTTATTGTCTCCCCACGCGCTTCCACCATTTCAATTATAGACGCCGAAAGCTTTATTAAAATATTATAAGCCGCGGAGAACATTAGTCAAGTGGATGTGACACTCGCCGCTCGCAAAAATTGTTTTCGTTAAGAAACGGCGTGGGTGTGAGCTTACGTATTCCGTTCGTACTACGTTTCCGACGGTCGACAATCGTAAAGCAAGTTTGCTAACTACTCGGGGATCGATAGTTATAGACGTAGAGCCGGTAATCCCGGGGGTTTACTTCACGTGAAACTTCTGATATAAGAAGGTGAACTGGATAGGCTAAGAAACAATGCGAGACGGCGAAATGAAAACGAGCAAAATTAGATTACCGTGCCGTATGTTAGATTCGTCTATTGCGTGCGTACCCTTGTAGGGTGCGAGGTGTTGTTTGTGTGTAGTGACGTGTAGGTAGGTACCGCACGTGTGATTAATTAATTTTCTTTCACGCTTCGAATTTAAGTTTGACTCGAAATCGTTAACGGCCGGAAAGGCCTGTTGAGCCATAATTTACGTCTTTGCCTTCGCCTTAAGTCAGTTGCGTCACTTGGGAATTGCGTGCCGTGTGTGCCTTATAACCATTAAATTTATATTGTATACGTACATAGGAAATTAGTTAGCTGTTCGAATTGTGATTGCCATTAGATAATAATCGAACTTATAAATTTTTACTTAAAAAGATTCAAGCGGCCGAAAATTGATAATTAGCCACTGAGTCACATGTGTATTTTGCTAAATTCATTTGCAAGAACTTAATTAAACATACGGAACAAAACTGAGAATGTATTTATAAATCATTGACTTATTATTATTAGAAATATACGCTCTTGTTACAATTTTATGGTAAGTAGTTTTACACGAAAAATTAGTTACAAGTTTATCTATGTGCTAACTAATCTGCTCTAAATTTAATCCATTGTCTCATTATTTTAAGTTCATGAATTTTAATAGTAGTGCTTTAGTCTTGGCATTTGATTTACGAAAGCTCAGTTACAAAGTATCACAGTTGCCACCTCCTTTTTAATTCAAATCATTCGCTATTGTAGCGCCAGCAAAGACTGCAGAGCGCTCCCAAATCTCGTTAGCAGCTATGCTTGCATCCTGTGAACTCGTCGCAAGCGTCATGGTTTCGCTTGTATTATTAATGACACGACGACACGACGCAATGTGGCGACGACACTTCCTATTTCCTCGCATTCTATTAAAATTACCATGACGAAATTGAAACTTTTCATTTGCGTCTTCCTATTCCGACCGCCTTTCACCGCGACCTTATATAAATTGAACATGTTAAGGAAATTCACAACGTCCAACCGACTCTCCAATAAAAAGTTAGTCGAACTGTAAAATCTTTTAAGAAAAAGGTTCGCGTAAGTCTCACCAAATTTCTACTTACAAGTTGCCAACTGCAAGTTCCAATGAAAAGGGACTGTCACAAAAAAACTCTTGATATATAGAAGGCGTAGAAATGGCCGCGGACGAATCGATAAAGCTTAGAATAAGCGCGCTGGGTTCCGCTAAAACGGGAAGTTTATGGTAATCACGGTAGCGAAGGAACACGTGATTGATTGTCCGATGCGGCTGCGGGAAGGGGATGATCGGGCAGACGCAGAACTCACTAGAAATGTCTCTTTGACGAAGATACGCCGTTTGTACTCGTATCAGTCGAACAGTAAATAGAACCCGTCTCTAATACCAAAAAAGTAATGTTATCCGCTTTGACAAGCTCCAAATTCCTCCCTTTAACAGGGAGGTTGTTAGGTCACTCCGTAATGGTAGTAACGACAAGGGTGCGCTATACTGCCTCACACCAGTTAAGACGCAAAGAGAAATTGCGATCGAGGATCTCAAGATTTAAGTGGCAGTTTCAAACGTGCCTACTTTTAGTGTTATTTCCTAAACGGAAACCATTTGTTTGCCTCATGTACGATCGAGGAGAAAAATGTACGCAATACCCAAATGCTTTCGCCAGAAGTGCTTATGCGGGACGATTACTTGAAGGAAGTGCACTTTTATGTCATTGCTCATTTTGTCATGTTTCCGATGCACGAAAAATATGTATGTACGGGTTCAATGAATAATCTACCTTAGAGAGGAACTATTGATTTTGTTATTGGCAGGTATCTCTACCTCAAATAATATTTAGATTAAGTATTTGAAGTAGAGAGCCTAATAAAAAGTAATAAAAGGTACATGAAAGTAATACACATTAATACCTAAATGATTTAGTTCTTTTCTCTATTCTAATCTTCACAAACAAAATCATTTTTTACACTTAAAATTTTTGTTTCTCATACCTATTTCTCCTGTCAAAAAAAATACCAACTGTTCCGTTATCACCGAAACCCGTGAAAATCCTCAAAAGATTTCGAGTGTGGCAAGGTGGTTTAAATCTGCGGGATTGATCAAGAAGGCTCGAGAAGGCTCAGGTGCGAATGGGGCGCCGCTGAAATCCGGCAAATAGAAATTGATGTTAGGAGGTGAAAGCTAAACTGCACTATATTTTAGACATTTTGCGGCACGTCGCTGCTTTGTTAAAATTCATGGTAAGCGGAAGCAATTAAGGGAGTAATGTGTAAGGACGTAATGGAGTGACGAGAATTTGTTGCGAGCGCTTAAACGGCGCCCCTATTTATGTTGCTAAATGCAAAGAGACTACTCTCGTCTTTATAAAGCACGAATAAACGTAATTGTGCAATTTACACCCAATCTACCATGCATCCACAAAACACGTAATCAATTTTATGGTTCGTCTGTAACCCGACAATAAGCCACTGCGGGTGACTGCATGAAGTGGTGGAGGAGTCCACAATGAGAAGGATGGAGGCCTTAACTGGCCTAATGCATGTTGGTGAACTTAAGATACCTTTGAATATATATTTTTGTAATCTTTCAGGCATGCAGGATTCCTCTCGATGTCTTCTTTCATCGTTACACCAAACGATATTTGATTTGATAAAGCATACATAACGTTTAAAGTTTTTTAAAGTTATTGATGCAGTGGTTTTCGTACCCAGACACTTTGAGTAAGAGGCCAAAATCTTAGCCATTGGCCTATTTTAAGGTTTATCTATCACAAATGTTAATAATAATACAGAAACGTCATTTTCAAAGCTCAGCAAACACAATTTGAGGCTGAGAATGAAGATATTTTTTGTTATTCAAAGTAAGCCGCAGTATCACCCTATCGCTCGGAAAGGCGGCGGCTATTAGCTTAACGACCATTTTAATATAAGAGATGACATATTAAATTTACGACGTTAGCTACTCGTAGCGTAAACTTCGGCGCTGCCGTGACGCCTCTGTCTTCTTTATTGCGTACGTAAATATAACTATCAGAGCATCATCGTTTATGATGTGCCAAGGCAAATTTTTAATGGTTGGTTTTGTTTACGAGTCACGTTTCGACATATCCATAATATAGTGTTAATATTCCAGTGTCAAATGCACGAACATAAAGTCTGCGTGCTCCAAGAAACAATGTATTGTATCTACTTTGTAACTTGGTAACTTTGTGCCTTAAATTGTTTACGAAAACTACGTAAAAAGGGAGTTTACTCTAACATTGATCATTTGCGCCGGCACGCAACAAAGGGGCAAACTAATAAGCGATTAGTTTCCCGTGCTCTGCTAAACATTTGGGAAACATTTTCTTTCGCTTTAATTGTTCTGCTACATAAATACTGGCAATTTGTATTTGTACATAAAACATTTTTTTTATCTTGAGGCCGGAGAAAGTGTTTTGAGTGACGGAAGTCAAAATATTCTAAGAACAATGCCAAATCGGTAATTGAAGATAGGAAAAATGCTACATTGATTGTCTAGGACCAAGTTATGTATGCGCCATAAAAAGATTCCAGAATGGTAATGGCTTCATATTTAATTCACTTTAATATTTTGGATGGATACCGATGGACTGCAAACTGCTCTGTACATACGTGTACTTTAGGCTACTATTTTTATGAAAAAAAAAACTTTCTAAGAATTGTAGTGTTGGCATAAAAACCCGCACAATAGGTGAGTGAGCACAAGCCGAGAAATGCGGATGCCTACGGTAGACTTTGATTACTCTTCTGCCTAGTCATTGGGCCTAGGCACGATACGTGGAACGGAACGGCAGGTTTTTATTAAGAGAACCGTGACGTATACCTACATTAGGCGGCGTGCCGGCGATGCAGGGAGAAGCTCTTTGCACACCTCTCGTTTTGCACGGAAGCGAACCGTAATTACTCTAAAACACTACCCATTTGTTTGATGTCTTTGTTCGTTGTTTGCTCCACTTAGGGCGAACATCACCCTCGCGATACCTTCCACCCGACACATGGTGTGAGATTCGTACAGCCATTATGCAGCTAGACAATGGCGCGGGACAAAAAACAAGCATTAATAATCACGAATATGAATCGACATAGGGTGATACCAACTCCCCGGGTCTCAGTTTAAAAGGAGTGCTTGTAGATAATGGCTCCGTCTCTATGGGCACTAAAGTATCGGTTTTTTTTTACTGCTAACTCACATTTAGGCAGTCTCGTGAGGCAGTTTTAGCCCTTTTAAAGTGATAGTAAATTTTGATGACTGTAATTTGGGTTCCTCGATATTCCAAACATTTTTAAGGCCAAGTTACTTTACTAAGGAGTACAATTGACTATTGAAAACTAACTTAGTAGTAACAGTATTTTTTGAAAAATAAAGATTTCTTTTAGGTTAAGTTTATTTTTTAACTTCAATATTTTAAAATTGTTTAAATATGTAGATACTGTAGAGTAGTTTCTACGCATTTAAATGTGAGACAGGCGTCAGCGCTGTACCTGCTTCACGTATTTGATTAAATTGGTGTTCAAACTTTAATGTGGCGACAGCACCACGAGGACAGCTCCGGTTGTTAATTAAACGACGCGCGTCGTACCTGATCTCAAGTACAGCGTCATGCTGTCTGTACCCGGCACTAGAAAAATAATCCTTCGTATTACTTTCAAAGAGCAGCAACACATGCTCCATGACACTGTTATATTTCCTGAAGCGTGAAACAAATGAACGCGCGGAAATAAAGCGCAAACGCTGTTTGTCTAACGTTTTGTATTCTGCGGTTCGTCGTGCTCAAATGGTATTAAAGTAGCCATTTAATTTTAATAAATGAGCTTATAACAAATACAGTTAATAACCGACTTTGAAATTTGGCGTTCATTGTCGTTGTAATTATGGCATAATTACTTTTATTGATGCTATCAAATGCCCCGTAAATGGTACAATTAATTTAGTTGCGTTCCAAAATTTTCACTAGAATTACATTTTGGTGTTACAGGAAGATAGGGTAATGTGCGATGCGTGTTTCTGTTTAATCTGGGACGGGTTTATGGCGACATGTGATTGTAATGGTCTTCTTGTAAGGGCGATCGCTCACGTGTTCTGATAAATGTACACGGTTAGTCAATATTATGCTGCTTGTTTTCGGATAAACTATTGAATTATGCAAGTTATAATTGACAGATTACTGTAAAATTTATAGGAAATATCCTTAACATATTATATATTTTAAGAGCGACTAAGTGGTCACAGTCGTTTGCTGACTCGAGCAACACATAATTGAAAAACAAAAACGTGTTTCAATTACACCCAAAATAAAATAATGACGACAAACGTTTTAAGATTCTCCACAGTATAACCTTTTACTATTTCACTCGCACGTATAAATAATACCCTTTCATAGAGTGCGAAATTAAAGAAAATGTTAATTATTTGCTTGGTTGAACTTTATTTTTCCGAGTCATAGTGCAGCATAAGAGCTATTATTGAAGCATTATTAGAGGCCGATAGTAGCAAATAATTGCCTCTAAGTCGCCGTGTGAGAAAATATAAAAGGAAAATGTGTGTTTCATTTTCATGAAAAACAGCTCCACATTTTGAAAAGACTTAACCGTTATCTATCTATACATATAATAAAATCGTAGAAAAGATTTTACTGTACATGGAAAATATTTTAAAAATACTAATTGATT
>DWIY01001159.1:0-10649 GCA_018248615.1 Erynnis brizo brizo
CAATTCAATATTTTAAACAGTTTTTAGTTGGATTTTATATAAAAGCGTATTTTTTAGTGTTTTTTGTAAAAACAAAGTCAAATTATTATTATTGCTGTTATAATGTTTAAACCCACAACACTATTAGACAGGTTGCCTTCAGGGAGTCCCGACGGAGGAATCTAATTAAATGCAAGTGGATACATCACAAGTATGACAACAGACCCTTGAAACTCGGGGACACAGGTGTTGTGGACATCGAGAGGTAAGTCGTATTAGTTTTGCTTCACTATAGTGTTATAGCGGTGTTATAATTAATATTATAAGCGGTGATAGCCGAGTGGCTTAAAATTCGACCTTTTAATCGAGGGGTGCGAGTTCTAATCGAATTCGAGTCGAATCGAGTTCGAACTTTATCGATATTATACACACGTATAACATCAATTAAATATTAAAACTCCGTAAAATTATTTATTTATAATCGTTGAATTTCCAATAGAATTAAAATTGCAACGACCAGGTGCATCTTGAAACCCTTTTAGTTGAATCAAATGAATGCATAGTCACGTCGTATTCCCGTAAATAAGGATATAGAGCTCCACCTCGGTGAAAACCGTAAAAATCTCTTTTTTACACTCGCGTTACACAGGAACACTCTTCTCCTTCCATTTAACCACTGTACTTACCGTATATAAGCGTAATAGTTGTGTCTTCCCGGAAATAACAGAATTTGAACTAAAGACGAAAAATTCAGTAGGACCGTGTACGGTTTTAGCAACCCATTGTTTTGAATGTTCCAATCATAAACTTAGTGCCCAGAAACAACCACTGCACTTATCATTAATATGCGTAGGTGTTTGTTCCCGGAAATAATAGAGTTTGAATTACACAGAAGAAAGGCGAAATACACAGAAAATACCGTATTTTAAATAACATTACATACAAATATAAATAGCTTTTAATGATCAGTAAACATTGAAAGGAAATCGATATGGTAGGTAGGTACTCTATATTTAATATTTATAACATTTTTTTCAATAAAATCAAAAGTATAAATGGCGGGAAAATTAATAGCTTTACTCCACTTTTCCTTTGAACCCCCGCAAAACTTTGAGGTCAAAGCCATTACTATGAATGCGTAAGATTTAAGACCTCAAAACTGTCAGAAACTACGACCGATATAATTTTATTGCCGTACTTTTATGGGTTGGGGATAAAAAATTGAATACGTGAGAGTTAAAAGGTTACGGACAAGGTACTTACTTACTTTTTGATCCGCGTTGTATTGTATGGGAACAATGTGTAGGTACCATTAACAGTACCAATGTACCATTAGGGGTTGTTCTAGGATAAAGTGTTGAAGGAGTGTTAGAGAGAAGAAGAGGAGAGAGAAAAATTAGGCGCTGAAGCGGCTATGCGCGCTGGAAAAAGTCGCAACGCCGGGCGTGGTCAGTACCTGGATGGGTGACCACTAGTGGAGAATAAAATGCTCGCTTCCGTGCTTCGGAGGGCACATTAAGCCGTCTCAGCGCATCGATACTTTACCTACCTACTTTAATTTTAAAAAAACTCCTAATCAAAATGCACTCCACTAATATGCAAAGTTTTATTTTAAACTTCTATTTCTCGTTATCAAAGGACGAAGAAAACTACATCGATTTATATTTTACGTTTTTATTAAGTAAAACTCAACAATAATTTCACAAATAACATAAAGGAACAATGTATTGTTACGATTTAATGGACCATGCGCCTATTTATAAGTACACCACTTGTCACACTGCAAGCGAATAACGAATAAAACGTGGGAAATACAAAGTAAATAAGTAGTTTCAAAGTAATTAATTAATTAAATAAATAAACATTGTGGAACAACACACACACACAGCTGTCTGTATACAATATGGTATTAAATAGAAAAATGATAATGATAATAATATGGTTTATGACAGCATAAAATGCGCCTTTAAATTTAGTCTACAGTGTTATGTCCAAAAAGGACAACAGAATATCTGAATCAAATCTAAAGTTTTTTGTTTTCTTTTTGTCATTGCTTCATACCTAAAAACAATATTTAATTATTCCCCTAATTTCCTTGTTATGAAAATGTAATCTATTATGCTCCAGTATAAAGGTACCGGTAAATGCATGTTCTTATTTATTCTTTCCAAACAGTAATTACTTAGTTCAGTGAATTGCAAAGTTGACCATATTTTGACTTATATTTAATTAAAAATAATGTTGTGATATGAACATAATTGAGCATTTTGCATAATTAAAAAAAGTATGACATTGGCAGTTTAGTAGCTAATCACGTACTCGCTTGCAGTGTGACAGATAAGTGAATTGAACCCAGGTGTAGCACGATTTCCTTGTTATAATGGATATAAAACCGCTTTATTGAAAAACCATTATGTTTTAGATTAAATTTAACCTACATGCTAACTGCAATATACGCGTACAAAATGAACATAAAACGCTTTTTAGCTCAAAAGAGCGCTATGTAACAGCGTACGTCATTGCTGAGAAATGTTAATAAGAAAAATGCATATAATGTACCCTTGGTCTGCGTTTGAATTAAATCCTGACGAAGTTTTCCGAACTTCCCCGAACGTGCCGTCATTTTCTAATTTTTTTCGAAAAAGTGAGACAAACAATTCGCGAAAAAAAAATTTCAGCCCAATCCGATGTTTCCAGCTGTTTAAAAAACTTTAATAGCGTGTTTCAGGATAATTGTAGCGCCATCTCTTGAAGGATGGCAAAAGCACTAAAACGGCAGACTTGGCTTATTCAAACTCAGACGAAAGAGTTTTATGAACTGAAAACCGGTGTAGCATCGCATTGTATCGATATGATTTAATCAAATCACATGATCACAAGTAAAGCGACATCACACCGGTTAATGATATTATGCTAGGATATGCTAACACGTGAACGTAGACTTAAGTACTTAGACCATAAAACTGAAGCGAAAATGCGTTACACTGATATTAATATCAAACTTATACAAAAGTCAATGACTAGGTTAGAAAAATCCGTATCATAATATATCACAAGGCATAACAATGACTACAGTTGATGATTGTAGAATAGTGACAATTGTATGGCCTTAGAGGTTGTGAATTGTTGCGTTAGATCTGTTTAAAGCATCGGTCTGATCTTTTATTCTGCAAGAGTAGTCTAGACATCGAAGGATGAACAACAAAATTATTCGGCATCTTCAGTGAATGGTGGACATCACGCAGTGAATGATGAAGAACTCCCGACGAAAGAATTAATTTGAAAGAAGGTGCTTCCTCACAAAACGATTGGGATTGAAGAGCTCAATAGTGTGTCTACGCGAAAAAATACGAAATTGCAGCCGTGGCCTATAAAAGCTTGTTACTCCGGGAAAAGTAACCAATTCGATGCATTTTGGAGTTTTGACTCCTTTCTTTTCGTATTAAAGAACACATTTATAAAAGATACGCGCCAGAGTAGGATTTTGACTTCAAGCTTACAACTAACGTGTTTCCGTATCGACACTAATCAGCTTTATTTTGTTTCTTTTTTCACAATCTCCTTAGATCAGTACCTGTCACACACAATGAACAAAATGATGTCTATGGCGAAGCGTACAAACTAGTGTTTCAAGTAGAAAATTTAAATTTAAAGTAAGTAAGTACGTATTACAAGGTCCGCTATATCGATACAAAATAAAATATTTATTAATAAATTATATTAAGAAATTAATAACAAACAGTCAGACGAGAGAATAAAAAAACCGACTACATTTCAAATGTACACTTCTTATCGTTCTAGGTTAAATAATGCATTCGTTTTTCGATTTTGGTAACGGTAGCCTAAGAGACTTGCAGAAGCCTGGTAATAAAATGGAGATCTAAGATCCTGCGAAAAGGGGGTATAGGTTCCTATGGAGATCCTATAGCCTTACCTAACGTTGGAGGCAACCAAAAAGGTTTTAGTAGCCAAAATTTTACATAACCCTTGTCTGCTACAAACTTGGGATTTGTTATACTCTGAACATTTCCTACCCGTAACGAAACGGCTAAAATTTTAGTACTATTTGGTAAACAAGAGAAGTTTGAAGAACATAGTTACGTTTGATAAATTATTATCAACCGTAATATTTTCACAGAATATTTACAAAAATTACGCTAAAATCTTTCTATAATCTCTGATTACAATATAGTTGATTTAAAAAAAATTAAAAACTTTATATCCATTCAAGTAGTAAACCAAACTCTGTTGTTGCGATCTTGTTTTTGCCTTTCAAAAACTCTATTTTTTTAAAGTCTAAAATTAAAGTGGCTGTATGCAGTTGTCCTTGTCTGCCTTTTAATGATGAAAAGATTTTAGTATAATGTCTCTCATGCTACCGTGAAATTTAATAAATTTCAAGGCTATCTTAAATTTAAGCTTATGATTTAAATTAAAACTATTCGATTCAATCTTCAGTTCCAGTGATCCACTGGAGGTACTTGAAGGATCTAGACTGGATAGGAGTAGCTCGCGACTCGGAGGACCAATGAGGATGGGATTGCTGGTATACCGTCGGCTGCTCTCTGTAACAGATGATATTAGAAACATAAAATATTACCAGAGTAAACGCACTACAGATGAAGCGCGCATAGCACTGCTTGAGTAGATAGCAAGCGATCGAAAAAGTAAAGCACCGTCGGGCGCGATTAATACCTAGTATAGATGGGTGATCGCTAGTGGTGAATTAAACGCAATTCAAATCTATTTATATGCAAGTTTTAAAGTGTACATGTAATACAAATCTAGGACAAAGATAATTATATTAAACTTGATATTCTATACGGGTGTTTTATTAGTTGTAACAATACAATCATTTGCCAAACAACTGCGTTTGAAATGTTGATTCAGTAATTTTAGTAGTAACATAATTAAATTAGGTACACCCTGAGGGTACACCGGAGAAATAATTTTATTAGCTCGCCAACAATGATTCCTTTATATATTTTGTGTGTATACATTATGAATTCATGGAACAAACCCGTGAAAGTAGTACCAGAAGAACTTTAAAATACCTTCTATTTATGTTTTGGTTTGAATGAACTAAGAAGATACCACAGCCAGTTTTCAGTAAAAATCAAAGGAGCGTGATTTGTCAACAGTGCAAAAATTTTAGAGTCTGTTCCCAATATATTGTGTAGGTTGATCAGAAACTGCATCAAATTGAGTGATGTAAAAGCAAAAGCGTTTGAATGGTTTTACCTGTTATCGGCAGCGGCACGGGCATGGTAGGCAGGCACATTAGGGTTGTGGTAATTCTGCTGAGTGTTAGGGTTCAAGGTGTACGTCTGCGCAGGAGGATACTCCGAAGGGACCGGCGACTGGTAGTTATTCGGGTTGTATCTATCTACAGAAACTCCCCTAGTTCTCTCCGGGATTGGTGAGTCTACGCTTTTCACGTACGAGCTCTGAGGACGTCCACGCCCTAAAGTGTTGGTCTTCAGCTCCTTCGAGCCCACGTAATCCGATTCGAAACTCCTTTCCCGCCAGGAGCGAGGCTTCAGCGTCTGACTCCACGTCGGTGTTGGCGTATACTCGGTTTTGATGTATTTGGGATCTTCTTCCCACGGCGGTCTCACTGACGTCTGTTCTGTTTGAATAGTCGTTTGAGAGGTCTTTTCAGTGAATTCTCTTAGTTCCTTCCTCCATTGTGGTTCAACAGTTTCAACTGGTTCATTGTTGTCGTAATAGTACTTGGGTGAAGGGTCCGGCTGAGCTTGGTACTTTGATTCCGTTGGGATGTAAGTGGATTCTGGCACCGAGATGTAGCGTCTCTCGTATTCACTGTAATATGTTTTACGTCCAGGTAGCTTCGGAGGTTCAACGGTAGAAACTGGCTTGACGAAGGATTGATTCGGCGCTGGAGGGATGTAAGATGTCGGAGTAGGCTTTGTGAATTTGTTCGCAGGCGGTTTCCAGGCAGGTTTTGAGGGAGTGCTCGTTGGAGAGAAGGGGGTCGTCTGAGGTGGAGGTTGGTAGTAATTTTGGTTTGTGGTATCAGAAACGTAGGCTGAGTCTTGTTCCCATGGAGGTGGTACGTAGGAGGAAGAATACTGCTGCGTCGATTGCTGATAAGATTCAGTTGTGTCCTTCTTTAAGTAAGAGTTTTGATTGTCAGCGCTGCTCGTCCAGGTGGGTTTGGGAGAGTAACCTGGGTACAAGTTTTGTGAATAATTGTTTGTGGATTGGTACGTATCCTTAACGCTTTCGGTATAAGATGGTTGGGACTGGTACTGAGGTTGTGGAGCCTTGTACTGTGGTTGAGGTTGACTTTGGTATTGAGGCTGTGGTTGACTTTGGTATTGAGGCTGTGGCTGACTGTAGTATTGAGGCTGCGGCTGACTTTGGTATTGAGGCTGCGGCTGACTTTGGTACTGAGGTTGAGGCTGGCTCTGATACTGAGGCTGCGATTGAGGTTGATTCCATTGCTGACTAGGAGTTACGATCGAAGGCGTTGCGTTGTTGTATGTTACGTTTTCCTTCTTAGTTTGTTGATACCACTGCTGGTTCTTGGTAATCGTACTTGGTTTCACATTGCTGACAGTCAAAACTTCCGACTGGGGCTCTTGAGACCATTGTCTTTCTTCTGTTTGAGAAGACTGATAATTGTTTTGATAAATATCCGTTGGCATTTGACGCTCCACACTAATCCGTTCCAAGAGTAAGCTATGACGTCTTTCTGTTTGTTCTGGAGGGTACACAGGTTGATAAGCTCTACTTGGCTGAGGGGATATTGATACTGGGTCTCTGCTGGGTGCGAAATAAGTTTTGATTGGTGGTATACTCGGCTGTATCATCTGTTCATAGGCTTTGTCCAATGTTTTAGTTGTGCGGTTAACAGTCACGATATTTTCTATTCTGTTATACTCTGTCTGCGTACTTAGACCACCTAGTGGTTTATCGGTTGTTGTAGTTATAATTTCTGTGTTCTGTGTCTGAGATTTCGTAAATAAGTCATTTCCAAAGCCGATCGGTTTAATTTCAACGTCGATAACTTTTTCTAACGGTATGGAGGGCTCTCTGAGTATTTCCTTTTGTTGGGGTTGCGGTGCTGGTTTTTCTTCTTCTGGTTTTTTAACTTCTTCTTTTGGTATATCGCTGTCGTCTGTAGGTGTTTCTTTCTTTTCTATGATTACTTTAATAGGAATTTCTTCTGATTTTGTTTCACTTTCTTTAGTAGGTTCCGGTTCTGCAGTATCATCCTGCATAGGTTTATCGTCTTCATCTGGTTTTTGTTCTTCTGATTTCTTTTCTTCCTTCACCTCGGGTTCCTCAGCTTCTTCATATTCTTCTTCCTCTTCAATTTCTTCCTCCTCCTCTTTCTGTTCCTTGGTAACTTTATCATCTTTTTGAGGTTTTGCTTCAACACTCTCTTCTTTTATCTCTTCTTCTACCTCTTCTTCCTCATCTTCTGCTTTTTCGACTTCCTTTATCTCCGTTTTAGTTTCCTTATTTACTTCAGTCTTTATTTCTTCTTCCTCAACTTCTACCTCTTCTTCAGCTTGCTGTTCTTCCACCTGTATGTTGTTTGCTTCTTTAACATCATATTCCTTTACAACTTCCTGTTTTTCGACCGATTCTTCTCTTTGTGTTTCTTTTTTAACATTTACTTCCTCCGCTTCTTCTTCCTCTTCCTCCTCAACCACTTCTTCTTCCTCGTCTGACTGTACGATAACAACCTTTTTTGTTGAAGTAATCTCTTGTCTTTCTTCGTTTTTAATTATTACATCATCGTGTCCATTTTCTTTCGTTTTTTCTTCTTTAGATTCGTCAATATCTTCGACTTTGCCGTTTTCTTCCTTAACATCAGCCTTCTGGGTTGATGTTGTCTTTACTGTTTCTATCACAACACGTTCCTCGTTTTCAGTTCCACCATCACCAGTCTCCACGACTTCTTCTTCTTCCTCTTCTGTTACTTCGATAACCGCATCAGCTTCTTCTTTAGAAAGAATTCTTTTCTCTGTTGCTGTTTTAACTTCAGTTTTACCATCAATAGTAGTCTTTGTAGTCGTTATTTTTGTTTCCTCTACTGTGCCATCGGGTAAAATTTTATTTTCAATTTCTACTTGTGTTTCAGTTCTTGCTCCCGATTTTTTCACTGGTAGTTTGACCGTTACGGCAGCTTCGACGTTTGCATCACCATTTTGACTTTCAGTCACGTTCACTTGCTTTTGAACCACCTTCACTTCTTTCTGAAATGAGAAAAAAACACTTTAAATATTTGACATACATGTAAACACATCAAAAACATTTAAAGGATGAAGTAAAAATGCAGTTTTAGTTACAGTATACATAAGAATAATTATGTTAGAAAATTACATATAAACTCACGATAGCGATTAGTGTTTTCTATACTTCTCTAATGTTGTACAGTAAGTACGTGTAACAGACAACGTAAACACACATATAGATATAAATATAGTAAGTATACAGTAATTTTAAATCAACCTGCTCATTGTCAGTCGCTATAGTATCTTCCAGTGGTTTTAGTATTTCAATAGGATCACATTTCACGTCTGTTACTGGTTTTTCAGATACTTCTAAGGTTTTATAATATGTCTCTGGTTCTGTTTGAAAAATGCTTTGTGGTTTTTCAAAATTTTCTTTGCTAAACTCTAAATTGTGTAGAGCTTTCGAGCCTTGGGGGGTCACCTGAAAATATTCTGCATCGTAGCTCTTTTCAGGTAAAAGAGGCATGGTATGTCCGTCACTACCGTAATTCGTTTTACTTTCATAAGGGTAGGTCGGCATTGAACTGTATTCATACATGGAGGCAGGCCGGGAGTTGTTAATGTAGTTATTGTTGTTAGCAGGTACATATGGGTTCACATTGCTATTGTAACTAAACGGCTGATTCACATCAGATTCCAAAGGCTTAAAAGGTGTAGCTGTAACCGTTGGTGCAACCTTTCGAGTGATTGGTTCTTTCGGCGGATCTGGGTTACTTCTTGTTCTCAACAAAGATTTGGGGTTCGAAGGCAAGTTGAAAGCCGGAAAAACTTGTACGGGCAAACAATTAAAGTTAGGCATCGCCATGTTCGATGCGATCGGTGGAGACTTTATACTTTGAGCTGGTGTTTCAGGCACTCCTTGGTTCATTGCGTTTCTCATTATTCGTTTTGCCATGCGCTCAGATTTAATCTCCGAGAGGTTCAGCCCCCCCGGGGTATACGTGAACGGTTTACGCTCCCTGCTCATGGCACCGTGCAAAGCCGACGGTGGGTTCATTTTGCTGAAATAAGTTTTTCCTTATTATCATAAAGTTGCGAAGCTTCTTTTATCACGATTTACGAGCGATATGAAAATATTTTCGTAACGCCTAAGGCTCGGATTCGATTTGGCAAATTGACAACAACAGTAAAAAATAGATGCGAGATACTCACGAGGCGACGTTAGCGATAAATTACAACATTTACTTCCTATAACCTAACTATGGAACTTAACACTTGCACTTATAGGAACTCAGGCACTATTTGGTAATCACATCACTGATCGATTGCTTATTTTTGTGAAGGAACATGCAGATAATCCGGTCGCAGCGGTTAAATATAGCGCGATAGTAAAGGAGCCGGTACATTAGAAGTGAAAGATCGCGCGCGGTCGGCGCGTGCGCCGCCAGCCGCCTACTGCCGTCTGTTCGCTGCGACCATGTATTTTGGTCGCGACCCCAATATGAACGGGCGCCTTGTCTACGATTTGTCTTAGCGAAATCGTCCCAACATAACGCCATGCACTTCCGACAAGCTAATAATTATATTGTTAAACATTATCATTATTGCATTGTAATAAATCTTCTACGGTATCGTCGCCTCGTCACCGGATCGGACGATTATGCCGGCAATCGTTTCGATGTCGCGTTAATAGGGGGCTTTCGTGACTCGATTATTCGTTCTATCGTTGATCGATAAATGTATTATTAACAATATGATTTAATGTTGTAGTCAGAATACTGTACCCTTAGTCTGAGTTTTGCAAAATGCCGTTCCGTTCCTTTAACGGAACCGATCGTTTTTTTTTTGTATGGATATACGCCCAGCGCCTCTACCGGACTCGGAAAGCACAAGGCATATGTCCAAAAAAACTATCCGTTCGGTTAACGTAATGTGTTAAAACTCAGACTAAGGGTACAGCCGTGCTGGTATCTAGCTTGAAAATCGTTTGTGATACGTGTCGCAGTCGGTCTATCCGCTCATTCTACCAAGTCCGTCCGTGTCGGTCCTTATCTCGGCTAGTTTCATGATGTTTTTCGTCCATTTTTTACCGCATTATGCCATGTAGGACGCATTTTTTTAACTTGGTTTGTAAATTTCAGAAAGTTTTATTGATCTAAGCCAATGACACAGATATTTGTGCTTACTGATGGTAAATGGTCATCGTCGCATATTACAAGCAACATATGGGATGTTATAAGCGCTCTTATAACACTTGAAGGTACTTGAAGGATGCTTTCTTTACGTCTTTTTGAAGCGTCTTATAATCCTACGAAAAATATCGCAGTATTTTCCTCCGCAAAAAAAAAACAAGCAAAGATCATCATCAATGCAAAAAAAGTATTAACTGGTGAACGCTATGCAGATCTGAACGTACTAAGTTCAGGTGGACTCAGGCCGACACGTCATTCGCATGGAATT
>DWIY01001160.1:0-10648 GCA_018248615.1 Erynnis brizo brizo
AGAGTCTGGAAAACAAAAACCTACAACTTGAGCAAAAATTAGAAACACAAAAATTGTCAATCGATAACTTTGAAAGGTTCACTAGAAGAAAAAACCTGCTGTTTTTTGGAGTTGAAGAGCGAGAAATTAGCTATCAAGATTTGGAGAAAAAAGTTTTAGATATCATAAACAACACTTTGAACATCAAATGTGAAAAGCACTACATAGAATCTGTAAGAAGACTTGGAAAAAAAAGCGATAAAATCAGACCTATTGTAACTACTCTGCTTACTATGGGGATGAAAATAGAAATACTAAAAAACAAAAAGAATTTGGAAACAACTTCCTACTATATAAAAGAAGACTTCCCACTAGAGGTGCTCAAAAAACGAAAAGAACTCCAAGGAGAAGTAGAGATGCTGAAAGAACAAGGGAAAAAAGCTATAATAAAATACGACAAAATTATTTTACTTGAAAATAATAAAAAACAATATCCAGAATGGCAAAAAACTCAAAATAAAAAAAGGAACCTATCAGAATCTCCAGAGACAGCAACAAACACAACAAATTTTATGAACATAGAAAAACAGAGCCAAAAACAACCTGCTAAGATAAACAAGACTAATAAAATAAACAATTATATTATAAGAAAACCTACGCTCACATTATCAGACAATTCACAAACAAGCCTTCCTAATCAAAATTCAAAATAGCAACTAACGCCGCCTCCTCTCGAACTCCCAACACGGCTTGTCACCGCGGGAGCTCTAGACTATAACCCTCCAGCATGCCAACAACAAGATCTTTACAAACAAAACCTTTACATTTGTACATACAATGTAAAATCCCTATTATCACCGCAAAGAATGCTACTGTTAAAATACTCTTTAGAGAACATTAAATATGATATTATTGGACTAGCAGAAGTCAGAAGAAATGGTAACAATATCATTGAGGACGATCAGCATATATTCTGTCACACTGGGGAGTCCAAAGGACTCCATGGAGTCGGATTCTTAATTAAGAAAAAATACAAAAATAATATTGAAAATTACATAGGAATATCTGAAAGAGTATGTCTGCTGAATTTGAATTTTGTAACAACGAAACTTTCACTTATACAAGTTTACGCACCCACCTCGGACGCAACTGAGGAAGAGATTGATGCCTTCTATGACCAAATAGAAAACGCCCGAAGCCTTGCAACCGGCAAAGTTATATTATTGGGCGACTGGAATGCAAAGATAGGTAAAAGAAAACTCGAAGAAAACACAATAATAGGCCCATACTGCTACGGTGAGAGAAATCATAGAGGCAAAAAACTTGTTCAGTATGCTCTTAAAAATAAATTTACCATAATAAACACAATATTTAAGAAAAAAATCAAGAATCTATGGACATGGATTACAGCGGACAAACAAAACAAAAACCAAATAGACTTTATTTAGAGTAATCACTCAAAACTCTTTACCAACAAAGAAGTCCTAAACAAACTCTCCTTCCCAAGTGATCATAGACTTTTTAGAGGAACAATAACTCTTAATACACAAAAGAAAAGCCCAGCTACCTTTAATTCAATCCCAGTAACCAACTTATCTGACGAGAAATCACAAAAAATATTCCTTCATGCCCTAAGAACAAAAATTGAACAATTGAGCTGGGAAGACAATGATGACATAGAGTCATATTGATTCAAGATAGAGTCATCCATACAAGAAAGTTTAAAGAATATTTCTCCTATCAAAACAAAGAAAGAAATAATATCAGAAGAAACTAAAAACCTAATAAAAAAACGCACCGATCTACAATATAAATCCTCCAAATCAAAAGAAGAAAAAAAAGAACTTTCAGAACTATACAAAATTACAAACAAACTACTTAAAAAAGAATACAATAATTACAGGATAGAAATAATTGAAAAACATTTACGCTCCACTGGAAGCCAAAAGAAAGCATATAAACAATTAAATACAGGGAAAAAATGGATTCCATCATTGAAGACAAAAAATAAGCCAAAAGAACAACAAACTAGGAAAGACCTTGTAAAAATTGCTTCCAACTTCTACGAAGAGCTGTACGATGATAAATCTGCCGATAATAAAAGCTACGAAAAGTCTTCAAAAACAGGAGATAGAAATCAGACAATTCAACCTTTCCACAGCGCCGAAATAATAAAGAGAATCGAAAAATTGAAAAAAGACAAAAGTCCTGGGGCCGATAATATCCCAAACGAAGCTTTAATACTAGGAAGACACCTATTGTCAGATCCGCTCACTACTCTCTTTAATAAAATACTTGAAAAACAAGAAATACCGATCAATTGGGCAAGGTCACGGATAACTCTTATATACAAAAAGGGAGATCCAGAGGACATAAATAACTACCGACCTATTAGTCTACTGCCTACAATTTATAAGTTGTTTGCTATGTGCCTGGAGAAAAGAATAGAGCCAACTATAGAAAAGAACCAACCGGTAGAACAGGCTGGCTTTCGCCAAGGGTACTCAACAATCGATCATATACATACCTTAGATCAAATAATCGAAAAATATGTAGAATACCAGGAAAAACTCTATATAGCATATGTTGACTACGCGAAAGCGTTCGACTCTATCTCGCATAAGAGTATATGGGACGCATTGGAACATCAGAACCTTCACTCTACATACACCAATATTATCAAGGATATATATAGAAAAAGCACAAGTCGGGTTAAACTGGACAGGCTAGGCCCAGAATTTAATATTCGTAGAGGCGTGAAACAGGGAGACCCGCTATCACCAAAGATCTTCATTGCTGTGCTACAAAATATAATGAAAGACCTAGACTGGGATCAAAAAGGAATAAATATAGATGGGAATAACCTCAGTAACCTGAGATTCGCCGACGATATAGTACTTTTTGCTAAGTCATCAAAACAACTCCAGGAAATGTTGATAGAACTAAGCGCTGCTAGCGAAAATATTGGGCTACAACTTAACACCTCAAAGACAAAGATAGCTACCAACAGCACTAAAGATACCATAATAATAAACCGAACAACAATGGAGTACGTAGAGAGCTATATATACCTTGGAAAACAAATTTCATTCCAAAACACAAGACACCTAGACGAAATAGAAAGGCGTATTAACATGACGTGGAAAAAATATTGGAGTAACAAGGAAATATTAAAATCAAAACTCCCAATAACACTAAAGAAGAAAGTGATGGATTCGAGCCTCCTGCCCTGCTTAACATACGGTGCCCAAACCTGGATCTTTAACAAAAAAAATATGTCAAAAATACGCGCGTGTCAACGGGCTATGGAGAGGAGCATCCTCGGTATAAAAATTTTAGATAAACAAAATAGTGTAAAAATAAGACAAAAGACCCAAGTGATAGACGCACTGAAACATGCACTACGTTTAAAATGGAAATGGGCAGGACACATTGCCCGCTCCTCTGCAGACAGATGGGTCAAGCGAGCAACCATTTGGAAGGGTCCTGGAAGTCCTGGAGCAAAAAGAAAAAAGGGCAGACCAACAGCTCGCTGGGTCGACGACATACCAGAAGTAGCAGGAAGAAACTGGGTGAAAACAGCTAACGATAGGAAAAAATGGAGGCAACTGGAGGAGGCCTATACCCGAAAGGGGCCATGACATATTGAGCTTATAGTATTTAGCTTTATGTATTTTTTTTCTAACGGTAACAGATGTTTTGGATTAATAAAGGCTTTATTATTATTATTATTACTTATTTATTTTTATTATTAGCGTTGATAGCCCGGTGGCTTAGAACCCTACCTCCTAAGAGGTCCGGATTGGAATCCCTATTTACTAAATGCGCTTACAAATACGTAGTTTTAACGTTTGTTTAAGCGTACGTTTATAAAATTTATGTCTGATGTTGTGACAGTGAAAGATAAAGTTGACAAAAAGTTGAGAGTTCTCTTTCATATTCACAAAGGCATATGAACTTCACCAAATCGTAGTCAGTCAACATTATTGACTAAGGCCTACATCCTTCTCATTGCAAGCGAGTCTGAGTAGTAAAATTGTGATAAAATTGGAATGTAGTATTCGATAGTAAAATTTTGAATAATGAAGTCGTTTAAAACTTGATATGATAGGTAAATTTAAAATTTTCCTCTCCTAGGACCAATTTCTGAAATCCACCCCGACGAAATCGTAGGCAACAATTGAGTTGATTTATAAATTTTGGACAGTTAAGCCAATAATAATAGAACTCAATAAATCAGTGTTACGTTTTTGCTTAAGTTACTTTTTACCCCTTATAAGAAACTGTTCTGCGAAAACTCCCGAGGGTCAATAAAGGACATTCAACATTTTATTAAGAAAATCATAGTTATTGTTTGCACTTGCTTCAAATATGATTTTTCTATATCAGTTCTCGTTTTTATTGCTTTCATAATAACAATGTAGCAGGTTGAGTTAATAGAGAATTGGAGCCATTTGTAACAACAGTTGAATAAAATGTACAGGTTTGCTTCTAAAAATCATACACATTATTTTAATATTAAAACATAACCCTCCTTTTTGCTTCGCCGTAGTCTGGTAAAGATGTGTAAAGCCATCAAGCCAAGATGACCGTCGGGTGTAGAATAGATATCAAAAAGTAAGGAATAAAAACCCTTCAAGAATTTCTGGGCAAAATGTGTTATTTTACCATTAACTAGCCTGTTTCTGCATGAATACCAGTTTTTTAGATTCAACAGAAATATTACAGTGCCGCTTTATATTCAGTTCCTTCGCTACTTGAATGCTTACAGTGCAAAATCATGGGTTAATCATGTGACAAAAACCCTACTTAAACACTTGAAACTACCACAATTCCACAATACAGCGCGGGATAAAGAAAGAGTGCACATTCAAGTTTATAGATGGTAGCTATAACCTTATCTTCCGAATCTCGATATGAAGAATGCGTACCTACCCTTCCAAGTCATACGTCGTTTAGATGTTATCCCTATTCCGACGAGAACTAATCTGTACGACGTAACAATAGCAGGGTGGAATAATAGGAAGATTTTTTAGTATTTTATTAGTGTGAAACCCCGAAGGACGTGACAGATCGGTCTCTTGGAACGGTAGAAAAAATCTTGTCGCTCCAACATGGATGTTTTATCATTTCTCGAGAGCACAAGAAGGATTTATGACGTGTTCAGTTAAATAATAAATATTTTTCTCGGATACGCATGTAAAGAGACTCGCTTATTTGTAAGTCTACTCTTTTATCTAATGCACGCACTATCATGTTTATTTAATGTGGAAATGCCGACAGTTTCGCAAACGTTTCTTATTTAAAATGTATCTACTCATTGCTGATGACAATACATGTATTTCACGCTTATAATACCCTCAAAAAAGTTTAATCATCATTCGTGATTTGAATTTTCATCTTACACTTGGAGAAGTGTGGACAAGTGTGTCGGAGAGCCAACTTCTTAGTGCTTAGGAGTAACTACTTATCCACTTTCAACCCCTTCGTCCTGTATAAAGTTGACTATGATAGTTGAAGAACTGTAGTGACCACTTAACTCGATCATTTGCTACAGTTATTATGTTATATCATAGCGACAAGCGAGCTAAAACCTTGAAAAAATATATTAAAAAAAACCTAGTAACAGACTCCAAATAGAATAATGTAAATAAAGTATAAGGAGTACATCAAATTTTCATTAATCTAAATCCTACGCTAGGAGCTCTCACTAATATAAAAAGAAGTGTCCATATAAACAAAATCACGGTACCTTGTTTGTTGATACCACACACAGGTTTACCATCTTAACCATCAAATCTGCTTACGATACGGCCGTAGCTAATTTAGGTAGCATTGTGCACCTCTGAATAAGATTATCATGACTAGAACCCGTTGGGAGTCATCGTCCATAAATCAGCCCATAAAATGCCTCTGACAATGACCTCCTTCTTTCTCACCACTTCCTCGATCAGAATCTTTATAGAAAAATAAACCCTATTCCAAGTGATGAAGATAGAGAATCTCGTGATGATGTCGTTGATTGTGTGACGAACCGAGAGAACATCGTTAAAGTGACAGGCGAACTTAATATTCCGTTTGATCGGACCAATTGTTAGTATTGTGCTTACCGTCGATTTAAAAACCGAAAAGTAGGAAAGGAATGTAAGAGGACACGCATCAATCATTCATCAACGTTTGGACTTTTCGGATGATCCTTACTTATAGTGCACACTGAGAGTGCACAGAAGATGTGTCTGTTTTGAAACATATTTTGAAGTCAATACACGAAAACGATGTAATGTAATAGAAACGTTTACAAAAGAAGAATTCGATACGTTCTAATAGGCCACGTTATATTCTAGACGTAACGAGTTCCAAGAAGAGCTAGAAAAGTTGCAAAATGCTTAAGAAATCTATCTAGGTCGTTATACTCCACATTGTCAACTGTTTCTTTTATGCCTTTTCATATATCTATTGAAATGAAATTTATTTCTTTTGCGAGCGTTCCATATTGCCCGAGGGAAAAGTCAGTAAAGTAGTCAGTCTTTTTTCAGTAACAGGAATCTATTTTGCCCTTCAAGATTTACACAAATATTATTTGGCCGTTTTCGATTTTGATTTGTGAATCTTTTTATAAATGGGACCTGACATACAATTTCGTCCTAAGATATTTATCAGTGTTAAAGCATGCAAATTAGATTCGCGACCACAGGATTATCAGAAGACATTTTTTATTTGAGTCTGATGTTTGCAATCTATCTACTGCAAAAAGTGTTCTCAGAATCAAATCTTTTAAATATTATTCAATTTGGTTTGAGGTAGCACTAGTAGCATAAGATGTAATCAATTTAATTTTGTTTAATCAATTACTGCAAGTTTGTACCGAGTTAGATGTTTATCAACACGTTAAAATTAATAGATATATTTTATTCAAATTGATATTTTTATTAATATGTGTCATATTACCATATGAACTTTTAAGAGGTTCTTGAGAGCTGGCAAAAACAGGTGTTATATTACTAAAAAACGGATAAAAAATGTTGAGTAATTTGATTGCTAAGTAAAGAATTCTGATTAATGTCATGTTACGGTACGTTTATAAGGAAAGTATTAGTATTGTTAATAAAAGTGGGTTTGAGGAGACATTTATCGATTTCAATACCATTTCTTTTTCAGTTCAATTGTGAATCCGCGCCCGCCATTAAAACCCACAACAATGTATTCAGACAACACGAGCCACAACAATCTGAACTGGCGATCGAAAATCTTGCATCCGATGTGCCAACTAAATTGGAATCCGTCTGCTTTATTGTAGCTGAGGGAATTAGATCTGCCGCATTCAAAACACCGGCTATCGTATTGAGACCTCTCGGAAGGGAACTGGATCTGATAAGGCAGATCGACGATAGGGCCCCTTTTTCTTAACGCGACACCTTTGTCATTACAAAGGGGCTGTTTGGCCTCAACTATGGCATGTGAATGGGCTCGCAATAACGCGTCCTGGCCTGAAGCTCCCGCGAGATCGGTCTCAGATATACGCACTAAAGATTTATTAATCTCCCCGGTGGAACAATGAACGCTTTTGGTAGGCACCTGGTACTTTTTTCTCATCGCTAAGTATGCTAAAGCCGTGTATTCAGTTTTTGCGGTAAGTGGGGTTCGAGCGGTTACGGCTTCGAGAGCCGAGTACAGCTGATGGTAAGTATCGATGTGTGCTGGGTTTGAAACAAGCAGTCCATTTCAAGGATAAAAATGTTTTTTACTTACCTCTTTTAATTACTTGAACTAATAAATATCCTTTAATACCATTTTTGTCTTTATGCCCATTGGTGGAGAAGTTATAAATTGTACGTTTATTATTTGAGTTAAACTGAGTGTGCTTTATGAACTTTAAATTTTTACTTCTTATTACATTAATATTTTATTCATTCACCAATTTAATAAATACAAGTTTCAGAGAGAAAATATGAATATTTTCAAATGAGCTATCTGGTTTCTGTTAGTAGGACTTGAATTTTTGTTTTGTTTAGTAAAAAGCTAAAAGTTTTCTTTAATAAAATGCTATAAAATTTTATTGTTTTATATTAAAACTCATTAATTATTATCATTCAAGAAGGGATTAATTTCTTTCTGAGAATTTTACTAAACGTGCTTTCAAATGTTTCTAAGTCTGTGATCAAGTTACTTTAATTTGTCTAGATCGCGTGCGATGGTACAGATGTAATAAATATTGTGTGTTATCTCAACATCACCGGCGGTGGAAATTCTTACACGTCTCAGCTGAGGCTTAAGCTTTATTAACTTTACTTTTATCTCACGTATGGCGTAAATTTTAATAATTAATGGATACGCGGCTCCTTGGATATTAAGTAGATGAGCAAAATTTTCTCTTATTTTGTTCGTACATGATATGATTGATTGCTTTCGGTATTAGGGCAAAATGTTTGATATAATATTTAGCTTTTTTATTGTTAACTGAATTTGTTTCTTTTGACTATTTGACCTAA
Organism: Erynnis brizo brizo; assembly: GCA_018248615.1. Classification (NCBI taxonomy): domain Eukaryota; kingdom Metazoa; phylum Arthropoda; class Insecta; order Lepidoptera; family Hesperiidae; genus Erynnis; species Erynnis brizo. The sequence continues at coordinate 8,469 of DWIY01001160.1, forward strand.
ATAAAAGCTCTGAGACCATAATTATTCAAAAAAAAATTATTTACACACAAGTGTTTTTAATAAGTCACAGATGGGTAGCGTAAAACTGTCATGTTTTAAAAAACTGAACAGTAAATGAAACCAATAAAACCAGCGATTTAAAAAATATCTCTTTTATTGTACTTTTGATTTAAACCCCACAAAATTGCTGTATGATATCAAATCACAATAGGACAATCACATTAAAGGGTACTAGCCCCCAGTACTGACAATAATAAATTAGGTAGCATTGTGCTTAAAAATATCTATAGCAACTGTTGCAGTAACGAAAAATGGAAGCGACTATCTTAGTCAGCTGGTATTATTGTCGATGGCACATCTTGATAAGACACCCGCATTTTGGCAAATACACCACAGCGGGAAGCCATCACAATATTTTAGGATACGACTGTATCTATGTGGTCGCACATTGACATTTTTTGCTTCTCTTCTAGGATCAATAAATAATAGACACACAAAAAGGTCACCTCGGTCAGTATCATATTTCGATTTGATTGGTTGAAATCCAAAGTCAATTTGACAACTGCTTTGTTTTGTTTATTGTGATAATGTATTGGTTTGATTTCTTTATCGATTATTGTACTTAATCAATATCAACGAATCTGTTGATATTGATTAAGTATGCTGCATGTTAAATCTATTGTTTGAATAAAAACGCTACCTGAGCTTTAATCCGTCCGTTTCAAGTACCTATGTTTTAATTGTATTTTTCACTTTTTAGCCACAAAGTATGCAATAACATTATACTTATGTAGATTTTTTTCTCTTTTAATTTGTATTGAAATTATTTAGGCTTTAATCTCACGTCGCCTTTAAGCCGTTAATTTATAATTAAAGAAATACCTTCGATCTTTAGTGTGTAGTTCTTCTTTAACAAAATAAATGACATATAGGTAATATTTATGGCACATTCCTCCCTTCAACTGTCATGTACCATCACATATTTCTTACAACGAATCATAAATATTGTCTGCAAGCTTCCTTAGATGTCGCAAGTTATGAAGTTATCCTTTCTAGAAATCGTATTAGCTGTACGCTTTTCTAGAACTTGAACTTCCTTGTATGAACATTTCACTTGCATCATAAAATTACAAATCACAGTAGCTCTAAGCAGTTAAAGTTTTTTCAAATCTAAACACCATAAATTTCGCATCTGACTAAACTTTTTCGTATTTTGATCACTCCCCCTTGTTCTGGGAACATTGCACAAAAGAGGTTTCTGAGCGACACGAAATCCACTTGAAAAAACTTCGCTCGAGTCCCTAGCCAGTCTTTTGTGTTTGTGTATTAACCGCCCTTTTCGAAATTTATTGTCGTGGAATGATATGATGTCTTTATGTTATGGCTCCATTGTGCTACACTTATCTGATCGTTTCTTGTGTTATGTTTAATGGTTAGGACTATACCACATTTTTGAATGTATGGCTCTCTTTTGTTTGAATCCGCTTTCTTTATTTCTTACGTCTTGATTTTCTATTTTGGACAGTTATGGCATACGTTGTGTTCATATTTATGGCATTGTTGTTATAACATGATATCAACGTATTTCTTTATTGCTATTTATCTTACAAACGTCAAAATAGTTATATTTATGGAATCTTCTTTTTTCTTACATTTTAAAATAAGCTAAAAAATAAATAACGATTTTTAAATGTGTTTAATTTGCGATATTGCTATAAACGTATTATAATACTGATAGCAGTTGACATTATTATGTATTTAAAACATTGTTCGAATCAGAATGGTCCATCAAGTTTGATTATAATAATATAGCATTGTAATCAGAAATCGATGTTGGAATCCAATTTGGAGTAATGGGTGTTATGGATGAAATAAATGATGTAATGGCTTCAAATAACGTTTCAGTATTAAACTATAAATGTAAATTATTAACAATACTATTGTTACACAATCGTTATAACAATTCTTGTTAATGTAAAACCAAAAGCTGAAACTGTAACTGCGCATACAGATTCGCTTTTCAAACGTGATTAAATTAATCCTTTTGTAGCAATATTTTGGCTTTAACGATTGCATGGCGTGGTGCGTTTTGTTTTTTTTTTACGTTGCGTTCTTCTTTAATGGCGTACCTGATTTTTCTATGAATGAGTTATACCATAGTATTTACTCACACCAAACTA
>DWIY01001161.1:0-10646 GCA_018248615.1 Erynnis brizo brizo
TCAAATAGGAATTATTAAGAGCTGTCATTTCAAAGGGTATCGTCTGTCCAGTCTATATTATACAGGTCAGTGACTCGTGCGTATAACGTTCACGCACGAACAATCCCGACCTTAGAAATACTGTGAGCGACTTAGAATACGTAAACATCTTAGTCCCATGAGGACTAAGCAAAGCACCCGCATATAACCAAAGACAGACTAGGATTGCGACTAGGATTTTTTTTATCAGTAAAAAAATTATTTAATTTTTTAAAGTTACCATGAGGATTCAGACTTTGCCTCTTAACCCTATTAAATTATTAAATGGATTTCAGTGGAACCTGGTCTGCTCTAGAGATTTCTTACCAACATTGGCTCTGGTGCTATTAGCGGTTGGAGGCATCATCGGAAACTACATCTTCGGGTATCTCCAAGACACCTTCGGGAGGAAACCTTCGTTCTTCATCTACTTGCTGATTGAGAGCATATTTGGGGTAGCCACTGCGTTCGCGCAAAATTACGTCATTTGGGTGATATACAGGATCGGAGTCGGCTTCACAGTGCCTGCCATCATGGCCACTCCTTATGTTTTGGGTAAGCGTTTTCATTTAATACCGGTATGATAATTTATTTGAGGCGAAAACCTCACTTCTCATGAGAAAAGCACCCGCGTGGAACCTCAAATAGGACGTCTCCTCACTAGATTCAGAGGGCCCGCCACAGCCGAGTGCTATCCTTTAGGGAAGGCCTATATGTAAAAGTAGACTATAAAGGGCCGAAAGGAAGGGAAGAATCAAAAGATTTATTACTCATCATTTATTCCATGGACTCATCTCAAATGGCTTTTTCTTTCGTAAAATTTATTTTGATTTTGTCCGTACAGCAGCTCAGCACAACTCGCTTTATTACTTTTATATTTCATTGTTTACAGCAATCGAACTAGTAGGACCTCGGTACCGGACGCTATGCACAATCCTTTCAAACATAGCCTACTCCTTAGGCCTCATCATGCTGGCTGGTGTAGTCTACTTGGTTCGCGATTGGCGTTACTTAGCACTGTCTACGACGCTACCTTTCGTTCTGTTCTTTCTGTACATCTGGCTCATGCCAGAAAGCCCGAGATGGCTGCTAGCGCGAGGACAGTTCGAAAAAGCGGAAGCCATATTGAAAAATATGGCGAGGTTCGTATTGTTTACTATCATTTTTTATAGATTTGTTTTAGTTATCTGCAAAATCACGTTTCCGAGGATACGTTAAGCTATCGGTCCCGGTTGCTAGATAGCAGTCGTATACCTAACCTTATCGGAGCGGTTTATAAACATCCGACACAGGTTGGCCACTAGCCCGTTTCTCCACTAATCCGCATTGAATGAAGTATGCCCCAGGAATTTAATTATTTTACCTGTAACAATCATAGTTACTTATCACGGTCACTTTCAAAATATTGTAAGGAAGGAATCCAAAATGGATGGCATAGTCCTATTGATATGAAGCAATAACGGGTGTCGAATTTGTCCAATTTCAACCTGAAGCGATACCAATCGTAATTAATTTCTAAGTATAATATATAATTATTTTTCTGTTGCTCACACTTGTTCTAGAGTGAATGGGAGATCATTACCCGCTAATTACATGGTGCACTTGAGACGCAAGTACGAATCCGACAGACTGAAGCTGAATATGGAGAAAGAGAAGTCTCGCAAATATGGCATTCTGGACTTGTTCAAAACCCCCAATCTACGGAAAAAGACAATTATTATAACATTCATCTGGTTTACCAACACCAGCGTCTACGTAGGCCTCTCTTACTACGCTCCGGTTCTAGGGGGAGATGAGTTTTTGAACTTCTTTTTGGCTGGAATCGTGGAGCTGCCGACGTATCTCTTCCTGTGGCCGTCCATGGAAAGACTTGGGAGACGGTGGACGCTGTGTATGAGCATGGTGGTTGGAGGAGTCGCTTGCTTGACCACGTTTTTAGTGCAACATGGTATTCGATTTTTTTTTACTTATTATACGGAGATTTTTTTTTTTTGAGTAAGAAAAAGGCATGCAGGCCAGCTGATCACTGCAGCCCATGGACGCCCGGAATCCAATGTTAAGGAAAAAAAACTATCTGAGGTTGTATTTCGCTTGTCATGAGACTAAGATGCTCGCCTCCAATAAAGTACCTATTCCCGGAATATTAGTAATTAATAAAACGAGTTCCAACCATTATAAGAAATTTCCACATTTCTATCATAATTTTGATGTCGCTTATTCCCTTAAAATAACATTTTTTTACAGAAACGAACGTGACCTTAGCTCTATATTGCGTTGGAAAGATGGGAATTTCGTCTTCGTTCGTGGTACTACCGCTCATGGCGTCGGAATTGTATCCGACAGTCGTAAGGGGACTGGGCATGAGTCTAAGTTCGGTACTCGGAATGCTAGGGCCCATATTTATACCCCTTGTCAATTATCTGGTGAGTTTCAGATAAAAAATAAAATTAAAATCCATAATCAATTGAAAACCTGAGTGAGGTGGGTTGTGCTAAATACGCTAGTGCGCTACACGAAGGGTCCTTGGTTCGATTCCCAGCGGAGAGATTTTTGTGTTGTTGTTTTTTATGAAATATCAAAATATAACTATATTATTAGCCTTACTTCGTCTAAGTTGATAGAAGTTGATCCAAAAAAGTAAATTAGATAGGTACTATTATTTTATGGTGAAACCTATCTTTGTGCCAAGTTTCATCAAAATTCATTTGGTTTTTCTTTCGCTAAAACACACCTCCTCGCACATTATCCAATATGAATAAGCGGGTGTGCACACATTGAACACATAAATGTTCGATATCAATAATTCATTAAATTTTGAAATTATATATATTTTCTTTATTTATTTTAGGGCTCTGATATTATGGTGCTGCCTTTAATTATAATGGGAGCATTACTTGTCGCTGGCGGCATAGCAAGCTTACTTCTGCCAGAGACATTAAACCAGCACCTACCGCAAACATTAGAAGATGGTGAAAAAATGGGATTGGATACTGATTTCTGCTGTAGTCCACCAATTAAAGAAGCTCAATCTACTGTAATTATTTTTAATGAAAGCGAAAAACCTAAACACGAACAACGAACATGCGAATGTAACGCCCTCTGTAATTGCCCGATAGTGAATGTTTCAATGGCGGAAAATGTTGCCACAGTTATTGATAAGGGCAGCGAGAACGTTGAATTTATATTACATAGTTAGATGAAATATTGCGTATTTGGAATGTTTTGTTGAATAAAGTTGTTTTATTATTATTTTATGTTATTAAAAAATAAAAACAAACCGAAGCTTAATAAATTAAATGATTTAAACCTCGAACAAAGTAAGACTAGAGCATTATATAAAAAAAGGATTCTAAAAACATTGTTATTAACACAGTAAATCTTGAGTAGACTTTTTACAACAGAAATTATTAAATAATATAGGTAAGTTTAAATTATAAATCTTTATATTCCCACTGCGAGCAGCTTTGAGTACGAACTACGATACGAGCCTTCAAGTAATGTTCTTAATCTGTGGACCTACGAGCAGCCGTTGTTTCAGTCAATATCAGTCAGTCGTCCAAAGAGAATAAGTACCTAAGTCTAAGGAGTCTGGTCACTCTGGAGCACAGATTAAGCTGGAGGAGAACTATCAAATTCAATAGACAACGATCAGCTGTCAGCTGCTCAGAGTCAGCTGTCAGTCATTGTCAACGCGTGATATGAAAACGATCGGCTTATTATTTAAGATTATGAAATAATTTGTAATTAAATTAAATTGAATAAAAAACTTGATTATGGCTTCATCTTTTTTACGCACTAATGTTATCACACGACATTTGAAAAGGCCCTTTTATCAAAACAAGCGAAACTCTGGATATGTTGTACTGTAAGTGATAAGAATTTATTGATTTATTTCTGAAAATACAGAAAGATAGGCCACTAAATTTTACCTCTTAAACTACATCACACGTCTGCTATCTTATGTTATTTAATGTTAGCCAAAAATATCATTAAAACTATCTTGCATGCCTGCCTACATAGGTTGTACATAAGTTGCGGATATTTTTAACCTGCTTCGTTAGTTCCAGGCTTACGCCTGTTCTGGGGACCTACGCAGTTTTTTCTAACATTGAAGTGGTTAACGCACGTACGGTTATTAATGTAAAATAAAATTCAATAGCACAAATAGATCAAAAAAGTGTATGTAATGTAGGTGTTTGTTTATCTTCTTAGGAATAAGGAAACCACCAAATTTTTGTCCTTTTAGCTTTCTGGCCCGCTTGTCTGTGTTTGGGTATTAAAGAAGGAGTCTATCTACAGGCCACTTGCCCCACTGTAGGGTTGGGTCTCCTTTCACAATGAAAATATAGGCCTAAGTCCACCACACCAACCTAATGTGTGACTTGTTGGTTTTTATATGCCTTAAAGAACACTATGGACAACTCAGGCATCTAGATTTCCTCACAATGTTTTTCTTCACCTTTAAACTGATAACATTAATTGTGTGTGGGGTGCAGTATGGGGATGAAACTGATTAATAAGCTACTGCACTACCGGCCCAACACATGACTTCCTATTTTAAACTGTGTTTGCGACCAGCAGGAGACTAGCTTATTGGTCAGTTTCATTCCCCTCAAACAACCCCATTTCATTCCCCTCCCGCACACTATGAGAGAGTTATGCTTACACAGTTTTTTTTTTGCCTTAGAGACAATCATAAATTATCCAGCTAAACACTTATATTATTATGAAGGTAATATTTTCTTTTTCATACATAGAACCTTTGTCATTCTGTTCCAGAATTCCTGAAATCGGTGAAGATGCAGACAAGAATATTCTATTATCAGACAACGGATTACCAGAGTTTAATGACATTTCCATAGAAAAATGTATCGCAACCATCAGTAAACAGAGCTTGGAATACGAAAATGGAGTCAGGCAGATTGAAGAGTCCTCACCGAATTGCAAAAATGCTTTCGTGGAAATATTTCAACCTCTAGAAAAATTAGACAGCCAGCTAGAATTGACTTGGGGGATGGCAAAGACTTTGTACCTTGGTAATAGTTCATTGATGCCTACTAAATCTTACATTCAGATCCACGAGAGAGCACATCGAGCGAGGTCCTCCAAGTTCAACAGCATACCAATCTTTCACGCTGCTGTAACAGAAAAGAATCGACTCAAGAAACTAACAGATGAAGAACAGAGACTATTAGACAAGTATATTTTAGAAGGTAAACTAAATGGACTGGATGTTAAAGGTGTCAAGAGAGAAAGGTTACACAACGTTCTTAATTCTATGCAAAAGGAAAAAAATATCCTTCGACAGAAAGTGAATACAGCAACAAAAATTTTCAAAAGTACAATCAGCAATGAACAGTTAGCCAGAGAATTCCCAGAGAGTCTCGCTAAAGCCATGTCGGTTCATAACGCTGCAGATAAAGGGCCTTGGCAAGTGACATTGCAACCTCATATCTACGAACCATTCATGCAATACTGCCCTGACAGAAATATGAGATGGAACGCTTGGCAAGCTCACGTCCAGAGATGTTCGGGTTACGGGAACAAGGACTTGGAAACTAGCACCCATGTAGAGGAAATACGAAGTTTAAGACAAGAGCAGGCGAAAATTCTAGGCTACGATTCATTTGCAGACATGAGCATGGAAACAAAAATGGCAGGATCACTAGAAAACGTACACAATTTTCTCGATAGCCTTCTAGAAAATGCTCGACCTATGCAGGACATTGAGCTAGAGGTGCTGTTGAACTTTGCCCAAGAGCGAGGTTTCGATACCAAATTTGAACATTGGGATATACCTTATTGGCAGCGAAAACAGTTATGGTCTCTATACAATTTCGATCAAGATAAAATTCGTGAGTACTTTCCACTACCAAAGGTAGTTAACAGCCTTTTCAACTTGTGTAGCACGCTGTTCAAAATTCAAATCGTCGAGAGATCCAACGTACATACCTGGCATAAGGATGTCAAATTTTATGACATCTATGACGATTCGAGCAATAAACCTGTGGCTGGCTTCTACTTAGATCCTTATGCGCGCCAGGATGAAAAGATACGTGTTTATGACGACGCCGGGTGGCACGTTTCAATACGCAACAAATGTTCAGTCACTTCAACGTATCCTCTATCGGCACTGATTTTTAATTTCCAAGCTCCGTCGGATGGAACACAGTCGCTGCTTTCCTTTAAGGAAGTCGGTGTCTTGTTCAAAAGATTCGGTCACTCACTGCGCCACTTGTTGACTAAAGCTAATTACGCTGAAGTCGCCGGCTTGTCGAATGTAGAATGGGACGCAGCCGAGGTCTGCGGCCAAGTGATGACTCACTGGCTGTACGACCCCCACACGGTGCAGGCGATCAGCGGTCATTACAAAACTGATGAACCCTTGCCAGAGGAAATCGTGCACAATCTACGTAACGTTCGAGGACACATGGCCGGCTATCACTTGTGCAGAGAACTCTACCTATCGCGACTGGATTTAGAACTGCATTCGAAGAAAACCTTCTGGAGAGACTTGGTGAAGGAGCTCTGGTCGCAATATCACGCGTTGCCATTCGACAAATTCGACTCGCATCCCTTGTCCTTTACGAAGATTTTCTCCGAAGAGTGGGGTGCCGCGTACTACTGTCACTTATGGTCAGATATGATCGCAGCGGACATCTTTAGTGCATTTGAGGAAGCCAGGCAGGGTGATCAAGATATACTTGCTGTTGGGAAGCGGTACAGAGATACCTTCCTCGCCGCCGGAGGAGGCTGCCACCCTAGCGAAGTATTCAGGCGATTCCGTGGTAGGGATCCGTCGCCGCAAGCGATGTTAAGTAATTTGGGATTGTCCAAGAAAATAGTAGAGGAATGAAACAATAATTGTACGATAACTTTATTTTGTTAATATAATGTCTATGTTACAGTAACTGCGTATTTTGTTTTATATAATCAGTATAGCCTATAGGTAGCTATAGAAGTTAGGAAGTAAAATCACACTCTTAAACAGTGAGTTGTATATAGTTCGATGCTCTTAAAAGACAAATATGCGCCAAGTTTAGTTTTCACTTCGCCCTGCAATTATTCTGCATAATGGAAGTAACTAAGTAAAAGTGTACTAAGTAACGTAGAACGCGTCTAGACAAAAGGAGTACAGGCCGTACCAAGTGGTCTGATGACCTGAAGAAGACGGGATACCGTTGGATTCAAAGGGCCCAGGACCGGACGTACTCAATTAGGGGAGGCCCATGTCCAGCTGTGGACTAGGAAGGGCTGTAAGGAAGGATGTAAAAGTGTGTAGACGTAATTCTTAAGTCAAATAAGAAGAACATTTACTTACCTACTCTAAATTTACTTACTATCCGTCACTTGTTCTTAGATCGGAATACCTTGTAGCAACATTTCAAAATTGAATTTGTGTTGGCCCCTAAAATTTGCAGTACGCACCTGAGGAACCCGCTTTAACCTCGTCTAGAAAGGGCGAATTGTGGACATCATTCACAATTAATTTTAAAATGTTATTCACATAAAAGAGAGCTTTCGAAAACATTTAAAAACTCAGTTCGACTCCAGTATCTTCAAAAAATGATTTTTTATTCCATGCGAAAATAATAATAATTCAGTCAATTGACTTGAAATATGTATAGATGACATCATAAGTCGGGTCCTTAAGACGAAATATATAGATTTTGTATGAAGAAACCGGATTATGACGTCAATATTCGTTTTTGACAGTTCAGTAAAAGTATCTCAGTTAGTTAACATATTGAATGTCTTTGATCTCAATTGACTCTGAATCTCAATTCACGCGCCACCGTTGCGTCCTGAAGAAGCATACTCGTAGTACCAACGTGCGATTCCGTATTAAAATTTTGATGCTCCCAATTATGAGCATTCGCTCTGGAGTTCGCGCGCTTGAAGCAACAAGACGTTCCTAGTATCTCGAACCAGACGAGATTCTGGCGAAGTGCACGCAATTTACGTGCATATTTTTAATTTGCGCGACGTTTGGGCAAAAAATTACGTTTTGCGTAAAATCATTCGCAAGTTTGGATGAACTTGCGAATGATTTTACGCAAAACGTTTCGCGGCGAAGTCACTGCTTCTAGGCAAGATCTTAGGGGCTCATTTCCTTTATATAGTCGTTGAGATCCGCATGCGAGGTGGAAAAGATTCTATAAGCATGCTCAGTAGTTCAGGCTGCTTGCAAAGAATACCAGCATAGATACTTATGGGAAACTGTCACGGATTTTTTTGTCATTTAATCAGAGTCCGGATTTTGCTCCCAGGCCCGCTCCATTTCATAGATATCCTTCTTTATTTTATCGTCGTCGGGCAACAGCTTAGCCGCTGCTTTCATTTCATCGATGGCCTTGCTCAGAAATCCGAGGCGAGCGAGGGCCGCGCCGCGCCGAGCGATGCATTTCGCGCGACTTCGCCTATTGCCCTCGCACGCCGGCTTCATCAAATCCAAAGCCGTTGAGCAGTCGTTCACCTGATTAATTTGAAAATAAATGAATTAGGTATTTTATGTCAATTGAGTCTCTATCTCCATAAGTTTTTGCAAATCACTCGCCCAAACTAGCTACTCTGGCTACGTCATTTATTAAAATGACGCTAATTATTAATTAATAATTATTATAGTGATGCGACCATGTTTCACTTTCGTTTTCATCGCGCGTAAAACGTTCACTTCAGAAACATTCGATACCTACGCATTTATTAAAGTTTCCCAGAGCGAAATGTGTAGCGGCCCTGTTGGCAAAAAGGCTGGGTAGCTTGTCGGAAAGCGTGATGCCGTGGGTGTAGGCACTGATGGCGCCCAGAAAGTTACCGCTCCGAAAGAACTCGTCGCCCTTCTCTTTGCACCACTGAGGATCCTGTTCTTCAGGGCGCAAATCTTCGGACACAAATCCTACGATACAAAGAAGTTTGTCGAACTTAATATTTTCGTTCAAGGTAGCAAGTCAAAATATCTTTAGGAGTATTAAGGATTGATTTTCCGTACGAAGGTCTCTTACTTCCGAAATTAACAACCGATCTTCAGATTATGGATTGAGACTGGATTATGGATTGATACTCTTTGGTTGGATTATGGATTGATACTGGTTTGGTTGTAAAGATACTCTAAATACTCCATATAATTTCATTGAAAAAACAAATGTTGCCTGACAACCAATAAGGCGATCCATAGGTAATCTGTAGATCGGTTATTATTTTCGGCGTTAATCTACCGATTTAGGGTTAGGATTAGGACTTTCTGGAAACAATTTAGTAGGTACATTATGGCGTCTTTCGCTTGTGTTCACGTATCACTTGTTCAAAGGTCTAGACATCAAGCGTAGTGAACCTTTCAAATTAAATAACTTTATAATTATTATAACATTTAAACCTTAGTTTTATAGCTGTACCACCGATTGAATTCCGAAAAAAAGACACCTACTCGTGCCTTTTTTTGCCATGCCTACTCTAAAACTTTACCTGTGGCCCTTCGAGCTAATGTAACATTTTTAAGCCAAGTCTCTTCTTCCTCAGCTTTCGATTCTCGACTAGGAGTAGGGAATGAACGGGGAGTGTGTTTAATTTCTAAAACAGCACTTTTCCTTAATTTAGGCAGAACACGTTGGGCTGTTTCTAGCTTTTTTCTCTCTACATACTCAGATTTTACTTGTTTTTGGGCTTTGGGAGGCGCAATCTCATTAATCTGATTTTCTAAGCCCTTTGAGGGTACATTTTCTTCTTCGTCGCTTGAAGATAGTTCAGTAATTTTTACGCCCTCGTTACGGTCATTATTTGCAATGTTCATGTTTACGTTATCCATTTTATGATCATTAGTGTTAATCTTCCACTGTTCTAACTCATTCATAGCTTTTTTTAATTCGTCATCTCGCCTGGAGTCCATTAAAACGTGCTGCTTGTTGTCGATGTCCATTGCCTGTTGAACTGTGAATCGGTCCAGTTGACTTTTCCTTACAACTCTCTCCTCACACTCTGACCTTGATTTTTCCTGGCATTTTTTGATCACATCTTGTCTAATTCTCATTTTTTCTTCTTTACTTAGGACTTTTTCTAAACTCGTCCAATTCAATTCCTCCTTCTTGTTTAAGTCCAAAATTATAAGATCTTCTCTTACTGTACATTTACTGGTGTCATTATCAATCTCGTGTAGCAGAAAAACTTCGAATAGAAATGGATTAAAATGCGCCTTTATATAGCAATCGCTAGTGAACAAGTCTACTTTTTCATAAAACACTGGATTTAATGGAATTCTAATGTGTAACTTTTCCAGGGTCTGGGACCAAGTAAAATCTTTAACTATTATTGGCATTTTGTGTTTAATAAATGAAGCTTTTATTAAAATAACTTTAAATGCTATGTCGAATGAACAATCATTACAAATAATACAAATCATTTAGTAACAAACCTTGTATTTCTATGGTTACCTCCTGTTTTCTATGGTTACCTCATACCTCAAACGTAGTGATTGTATTCTCTTTGCTCATACCTGTGTCAGGGTACCTTGTATATAATACAGGTCAGTGGTACCTACCTATACCTATACCTCTCAGACACTGACCTGTATATATACTATACTAGTACGCTGGACAGCCGATAAGCCGGGCCATCGTGAGGCGATTTGATTTTCG